>JABUQX010025956.1:0-7500 GCA_015478945.1 Trachelipus rathkii
GAGAGAGATGAATCGCCGAATGTCCGTTGACCTCTCTACCTGCCCCGTTAGCCGCTGTGTTAATACGGCTGCTAAAGCATGTTCGATTCCGTAGGCCTGAGCATTTCCTTAATCATTGCGCTTCCCTGAATTCCAACTCCATTATCCTAATACTTGTATGGTGGCGCTAGAAATTTGGTAGCATATGATATTCAAATGCATCTGATACACTTTTTGCTACCTTATTTTTCAGCGGCCTCACCATTGCCCATTTACTACAATGATCAATTGCAACCAGGCATGCTACATTTCTGGTTCTAGGCATGGCCATAACATCGACAGCTACTAGTTCAAACGGATTTTGTACCTTAATCTTCCATACAGGTGGAAACACAACCTGGTGGTCTATCTTATTCAGTTGGCAGGTTGGGCATGTTCGGCACACATCTTGAATGATTAACTGGCCTCTGGGGTGCCAAACATACCTTGAGACAAGATCTGTTAACTTTTCTCGTCCTATATGAGCTAGATTCCGGTGTGTAACCACAGTAATGCTTACCATCTGTTGGAATCCTATAACAGCTCCAAATTGTTCACCTCTAATCCTTTTTACTAAGATGGCTCCATTCATTCGTAAATCCTTCCTATATCGATAGTATTCCTTCAATGATATATCAGTCTTTCCTAATCTCTTGATTATTTCCAATTCTCCTCTTTAGTTTCCTAATCACTTCAGAGTTATCTTGTAATCTTATTATTTCTTGGACTGTTATTAGATCATTATCCTTATTCACTGTGAGGTTATAAACATCAATGGCAAAGCCATCACTTACTTCATCGGCATCATTTGTGCGATTATTCCTTCTCCGAAGTCCAAAATTGCATCTGACTCTACTAAATAATTCATCCCTAGAAGTAAGCAAGCTGGGATATGTTCATCCTGAACGACGACCAATGGTAATATTATTTCTCGGTCCTTGTTTTATCTTTATGCGGCACTGCTTTGGTACACTCACAATTCCTTGTTAGTTACCGCATTGATGAGTAATATCCTCACTCACTCTCAGAAGGTGTCCGATTGTCTAACCATCCAACAACTGCTTCTTGTTATCAAACTGCTGACGGATCCCGTGTCAGAAAAGCGCATCTGAATTACTTCTCCATAGAGACTGCCTGCATGCCCACTCCTTTTAGGCTTGTGGCTTACAGCTTAACCTAGACTGGTGGACCCTCTCTCCTTCATTAATGAGATTTATTCCTGACTCTTCTCTGTGTAGTGAAGTGTCTGTAATTAAATTATTTTCCTGATGTATTCACTTCCTTCAGTATCTGGAGTAATCTTCACAACTTCTCTTCCTCTGGTACCGTTCTCTAGTTCATACAGTGTATCCGTTCGGTCAACTATGTACAATTTTCTCCTTTTTGATCAAAAGTCCATCATCAGCTATCTGGATTGAGTGTGACCTCCTAACACTGTATGTGTAAGCATCTTTTTAAGCGTGACACTTTCCTTGCCTATTGGTCGATGTCAATGCCACTGAAACAACATGTCCATATGTGACCATCATAATCCTTGTATTGAATTCATCACTGGCCACTAATAAAACCTCTGGTACTGGTTCCTTGTCTGGATGTTTTTAAAATCGCTTTTATAATTTTAAGTGCTTTTGGTCTTTTTCAATCGTAACATTTTCCCGTTCTAATCAGGATTCCAATAAAAAATTCCCCTTAGCTTCCTTGTGATTTTTTTTGTTTCATTTAAATGTCCTTAATCAATATTTCCTTCAAACTCAAGAATAATGAATCAGCACCACCTGGTACCAATCTTATAACCTTTAAACCTTTTGGTAGTGCTTCTGGATCAGTTATATCGACTTCTTCATCAGGTTTCCTTTGACACCTTGACCATGTGTCTGCGAACACATTATCCTTTCCGGGATAATAATGAATTTGGAAACTATATTCGCTCAAGTCGTCCAGAACTCGGGCCAATTTACTATCCACTAGCTTCATCGTATGTAAATATACTAATGGCCGATGGTCCGTGTACAAGATAAAGTCCTGACCTAGTAGAAAAGGCCGAAAACTTTTAATTCCCCACCGTATGACTAGCAGTTCCCTTTCTATTGTGGAAGTTTTCCGTTCACATGCATTGAAGGAGTGTGAGTTATACGCAATTACTCTTCTACCGCCTTCTTGTTCTTGGCACAAGCCTGCACCCATACCAAATCCACTGGCATCCACGTAGAGTTCCAACTTTTTGCTACCTTCCGAGAAATCTGGGAATGCTAACTCCACTGATTCTTTCATCCGTTCTTTCAGTTCCTCGAAAGCCTTGATCCTTTCGTTTGTCCATTCGATTTTGTCCTTTCTTTTGCCTCCCGTTAGTGCGCTGAGAGGTGCTGCCACTCCTGAACAGTTTTTTTATAAATTTTCGTTGAAAGTTAATCATTCCTAAGTATCGTCTTAGCTCCCCCACATTAGTAGGTCTTTCCAACTTGTCCACTTGATCCATAAATTCCGCCGGAAGTTTTTTGATCCCTGTCCTGCTGATGATGTGTCCTAGGAATTTAACTTCTTTCTGGACCCAGCTACATTTACTCACTTTTACCTTGACGTTCGTTTCGCAGAAGCGCTGTAGGACCTGTTCAATCAATACTAAATGTTCTTTAAATCCTTTTGATATTAATAAGACATCATCGACGTAAACCACTACCTTGTCCCGACTAAAACCTGTTAGTATCCGCTGCATCTCCCTCTGGAATGCTGCAGGTTCCATCTCTTTAACCAAAACTCAGCTTTTAAACCGTATTTGCGCTGACTGTTGATAAATGCTGTGAAATCTTTGCTTCTCCTTGAACTGCATCTGATAATAACTTTCACTAATCCAAACTGGTAAAGTATTGTACCCCCTGACATCCAAAGATGGTTTCCTTTATGCTGGCCATTGGGAACCTATCTGCCTCGGTTACTTGGTTAAGGCGTCGATAGTCAATACATAGACGAAGTGTTCCATCCTTTTTCCTAACTGGCACCACCGGAGAACTCCATTCTGCAGCACACGGTTCTACGATGTCTTTTAAACATAATTCTTTTACTTGGTTTTCGATTTCATCATTAGTCTTCTGATCGAACCTCCTCGCCCGCTGGTAAATAGGGGTATAATCATGCAACCTTATCCTGTATGGAGTCATGGATGTCTCACTGATGTCCGAATCTCCTTTACTAAATGCTTTTTTCCATTTGTACAAAACATCCGTGACGTTCTCCCGTTGTTCCTTAGTTAGTTCTTCCATGAAATTAATTTCCTTTTGTAGTTTTTCCTTCGTCCATTCTTCTTCAATGACTCCTTGCTTCTCTATTTCCCGTACTGTTGTGTTCACTGTATAATCATTACTTTGGTATCGTCTCAGGTTATCTTCATCTACCACTAGATTAGCCATTCCTATTCTTTCACCTCTTCCCAGTTTTAATTTTCCTGGTATCAGTTTTTTTATCAGTATAGTTCCTTCCTTGTTGTTCCATTGTACCAATCCTGGTAATAATTTAAACCTTTTATTATATCCTCTTCGGGTATGGTCCCTTTCTTCAACTAATAACTCTTCAGGTTGAATGTCATAACGATTTCCATTTTTAGGTTTAATTTCCTGGGAATCCCATTTGGCCTTTATCGGAGTCCAATCATTAGCGGTGATTGTCGTTTCCTCTGTGTTGTATACGGGTATTGACGTAACCACCCTCACACAATCTTCAGATCTTCCTGTTAAATACACTTGTTCCTTTATATTATATTCCCCATGCCTTATAAAAGATCCACTTTTAACATCAACCTCAATCTTGTTTTGTACCAGAAATGGCATGCCCAGTATTGTTCCTTCTTTCAGTCTACTTACTACAACAAAATCTGATAGACCATAATCAATGTCATTTATGGTTACCTGTAATGTAGCCGTTTGTTGAGACTCCACATGTAAGTTTGGGTCTCCCACACCTCTTAACCTCATCATCCTTTTTGTTAGTTTAGGGTTGGCAATCCTTCTAATTTGTGCTTCTTCAATCAGGCAATATTGAGCACCACTGTCTACTATAGCATTCATATTAACATTATTCAATTTTATTATAAATCGCAACAATGGTGTTATATTAAGACCTTGCCTACCTTGATCTTGGCTTCTTCCTTCTGCGTGGTACACTCCTGTGTTGTGTTTGTTTGCTTAACCCTTTAAATCCTCATCTTATGTTATCCTTGTGGTAACTCCGGATTGTAATATCTTCAGTCCTGTTTACTTACAAATTCTTTGGCTTCTGGGTCCAACACCACACAACCTTGATTTACCGGGCTAGCTCCTGAAAGGCTCATTATTTCTTCTGTGGCTCGCTCCGACTTGTTCCCGGTGGCATGTTCGGAGCTGCTTCGTTTCCCGAAACTAGTTGTGTCTTCCTCTTCTTTTTTAATTCCTCTATCTCTCCTCTTAGGGGACAAGTGTCCCTCCAATGACCTGTTTCGTCACACAAGAAACATCTCCTTTCAAAGGGTCTTCCTTCCTCCTGCTCTTGTCTACTTGTGTCCTGTCTCTCCTGCTGTCTGTAGTTGTTTCGAGGACCACACTCCCTTGTCTGATGCTCATTACTACCGCATCTTAGGCACCATCCTCTAAACCTCCAACAATCTCGTTTCATGTGTCCTATTTTGTTACAGCAATAACACTTTAGCCTCTCATTTTCATATGTTCTTCTATTTGTTCCTCTTGTACCTGAATCTCGCTGGTACACCACTGGTTTACCATATCGCACCTTGTCTGCATATGTTTTCCTTTCATCTCCCTCATTTTGTAGGGTTGCCCATATTGGGATTGCCTCGTCCCTTGATTCTTCTTCATGGTCGTTTAGTTTGTCCTCGTCCTGTGCCCAGTTCAATATGTCTTTCCAGCGGACCTTAGCACTTTCTTTTTCACCTCCCATTCTTATTTTGAATCTCCTAGCTATTCCTTTTGGCAAGCAATTTAAAAATTGTTTTTTAACACCTGCTTGTCCCTATCCTCTTCTTTGGTAGCTGCTTCATATGTTGTTTGCACCCTAAGTGCAAATTCTGCTAATTGTCTCAATGTTTTCCTCATTCATTTCTCCATGAATTTCCTTTCTTGAAGATCTATTTGCTCACTTCCTTTTCTTCCTTGCACCAATTCTTTAACCTGGCTAAAAATGAGTGCTATATTTTGATCTTAGCTCTATAAATGCTTAATAAGTCCTTAAAAACTGGGCCTCCAGGAAATCTTCCTTAGCTCTACTACCCAAACGTCCTTAATCTTTCCCTAATTGTTCCTTGCATACCTTTCGAATCTCTTCTAGAAAGTGGCTATCAAATTTCGCACTTTCTCCTTCCATACTTTTATGGGTGTTTTTACCGCCTTTAACATAGCCCTACTAAATTGATGTTCATTAACTTCTATCATTTCTCCTCTGCTATATAATAAATATCCTGCTGACTGCTTTCTGAGTTCAATCTCTGACTCCTTAATTCACAGGTTTCTTTAACACTTTTCTCCCTTGTCTGCTCACTTTCGGTTCTGGATTCTTGTTTCTTCTGTTGTAACATATTTTCTCACTGTATAACTTCCTTTTATGTTCTTCTTCCTGTTTCTCCTCTTTTTAGTTTTCTTTTTACCTTTAGTTTTGTCAGAAATGGGTCACTCATTTCCCTATCATAGCCACTCTCCTCATCAGTATAATACTTCGCCTTCTTTTTTAACACTCCCTTCTTCCTAACACTCTGTTCTTGTTGCAGTTTCCACTTCAAGAATGCTTGTTCTTCAATTCTGACTCTATTTTTTTGTTCTGCTATGGCAGCTTCTCTTACACTGTCTACAACAGTAACTTCTGCTACTTCGTTCTTTTGACCTTCTTCACCTCCTGGTCTGGCTTCCAAAGCCTGGACTACTCCTTTCAGTACTGACACTAATTCGCCTACATTCAAATTTTCCTCCTTCACCACGGCTTCTTGAAATTTTTTCAAAAACCCTACTGCACCCTGATCTTCCTTGGGCTCTTCAGTACCTTCAGGGATTAACTTACCAGTCTTGTCCATTTCCTTCCCACTCATAAGAAAAACAAAGCCAAAAAAATATATACCCTACAAAAAAAATATACACCTATATATATTTATATATATATATACAAAAAAATACGCAAAGGGAAAAAAATGTACTCAAATAATATTTTTTCTAAAAAAAAAAAAGACTCAACCAATTTGTACTATCAATTCCTTTGTTGGACTCAAAATTTATTTTTTATATCCTTTCTTCTTCAAGAAAAAAAAAAAAAAATGAAAAAATATTATGCTTCTTTTCCTTCTCATTCACTTTTTCCTCCAAAAAACTGTCTGTGTTCTTCCTAAATAGTAAAGAAGAGGAACACAGGGAAAGAAATTATCGGTTAACGCAAAAAAAAAAATGAAAAACAAAAAATAAAATTTCCAACTATCAAAATTAAATATGGCAACAAAAAAATAAAATATATAAATATAAAAAAATAAAAATCTCTCTTTGTTACCTCAACTACCCTTTTTTTTCTTTCGTTTACTTTTTTACTATCCTTAAACTCCTTGTTATTCCCCTCCTCTTCTTCTATTTGTGCTATTATCTTCTTTTTCTGTTATCCTTAATTCCAAAGTTTTTACGGAGCCACCATTTGTTATAATCGTTCTTTTTTGTTATAATGATGATCTTCCTTTTATTAATTTAGAATCTTGATTTTATTTATTTATCTTTTTACGCGAGGTCTTAGGGTCTCTTTTGAGAAGGCTTACACAACACTAAATTTACAGGAAAAGGGAGTCCAAGTAATAACGTCTCCAAGGATTGATTTTTGATTAATAAAGAGTAAACAACAATTATTTTATTTTTAACCCTAATACCAACCTATTACTAAATAATATATAAATCCTAATATTACTCTATTACTAAAATAATGTCAATCCTATAGTAACCTATTACTAAAATAATAAATATATATCCAAAATCCTTTATTACAATATGATATCAAATTCCTGAATATTTAAATATAACCCAAATATCAAAATTAGACAATTTGCGGAACGATACGCTCCTTTTTTAACTTATCCAAGTTGGTCCACAAGGTGGTTTAAGTTATTTTCCTAAATCGGGAGATTGTATGAAACCCTTAGACAATGAGTGATTGTTCCTCACGAGCACCAGAATTTTGCTCGATATGCCAATGATTTCCTTAGCCCCAACAGTATGATGCAGATCAGCTATTTCAAGATTATGGATGGGTAAAACAACGCTCCAGTCGTCACCTTCACGATGTATCCCACACCTATATCCGCTCTCCGTTTTATGGCTAACTTGGCTCACAATCGTCTTTGGAGTTGCTCCCGCAACCGTTTCCCTGAAAATAACAATATAAACCTGTATTCAACCATCATCGATTTTCATAAATCAGAATTAGTGACACTAATTATCCCAACACCAATATTAACGTTAATAATAATAATAATAATAA
>JABUQX010025956.1:12500-15000 GCA_015478945.1 Trachelipus rathkii
AGCGCAAAAGCAAGCCCACAATTTGTCAAAAAAATAGTCCGCAGCGCACAAACAGCCGCACATGATCGGGCCCAGCACAAATCCAAAATACTTTTTTAAACAAACACAAATTTGGAGCGCCAAAAAAAATATGAAAAATAAGGCGCAAGTTTTTAAGGCGGAGATTATTTTTTAAATTTTAATTGAAAGATGCAAAATATATAACAAAAAATGAGAAAGAATTTAATCTTATTCAATTATCTGTGATCTTTTCCTCCTCGCCTCTCCTCTTCATTGCTGAATAGATCATATTCCTTTCATAAAATAAATTTTCCAAAATTGCTGGATGCCATGGCTGCCCTCTATGCTCTTAGAATCTCCAGAGCCTTGACTAAACAACCTCTCACGACGCTGAGATGGCTAATGGGGTATTATACTTAATAAACAAGTCCACCCAGACCTCCTGGAATTCACACGGAAACAGGTTTCCTAGTGAGAGAGGTACTGTGGTAAAGATTTTACTGCAGCCCAGCTATCCAAGATTTGTTCCCCAACTTCTCCTCCAGAGGTGTCTGCTGGATATATGGGCCCTTCTGTATCTGAAATTAGAAATGGTATCAAGAACTCTAAATCTTTTTAAGTTTCATTTGAACATTATGTCAGTGTATTGGTGAATATATATGATGTTAATGTGTATAAATTATATATATATTATATTATATTATATATATACATTATATAATATATATATTATATATATATATATATATATATATATATTATATATATATATATAATAAATATATATATCATATATATATTTAATTATAATATATAATATATATATATATATATATATATAATATATATATATATATATATATATATATATATATATTATATATATATATATATATATATATACTATATATAAACTTTATATGACCTTCTGTTAAATATATATATACATATATATATATATATATATATATATTATATATTAATATATATATATAATGATATATATATAATATATATATTAGTATATATAAACTACCTTTTAACGTGCTTTTATCCCCTATGCAGGGGGTAGCACGGGGGGACCACAGGAAATCAAACTTTAAGGCCGGCTATCCCAAACCAGCGCCACCAACGTTCTTCGCAGTGAGTTTTCAATTCTTGCCCCAGGTAGATTAAAACTCCAACTGCTTACGCGAGGATTTGAAACCAGCGTCCACTCGTATAGAGGCGGCGACTTAACCTCCTGCGCCACGAGGCGTTCATAATATATATAATATATATATATATATATATATATTATTATATATAGATACTATAATATACTATGATATATATATATAATAATTATTAATATTAATATTAATTAAATTAAATATATTATATATATATATTATATATATATATATAATAGTAAGATTCGATGCAATATTACACTTTATTTCCTCCAATATCCTGGTCTTGACAGCTTGGTACTTCCCTCAGTTAAACCTACGTACCACTCCAGCTTGAAGTGAGGGATGCAGGGCTGTTGCCAAAAGCAAATCAAAATCATCAAAGATACTGCTGAACCTCTGTTCAAAACAGTTTTCTTTCCCTTTGTTTGTCTTTGGTTGCTTTAACAAGTAGTTGACTAAGTTTTTGGCATAGCTAAATTTTTCCACCTCTCGTTGAATTTCGCAGATCTTGTCCTTGAGAAGGAAGAGATTAGGCAATAGGACTCCCGCGTGCGTATTCTTCTCTTCCTGTAACATATCAAGCCTAACAGCAATAGGCGTCATTATTCGATGTACTCCCAATACCTACTTTATCACTTTATTAAATACTGGGAAAACAAGGGTTTTGCTCTATTCAAATGTTGTTGATTTGTGTCATGCGACCATCAAAGTTCCTTAAGCAGTTTTTAAGTTCCAGCGAGTAAAACTTGGTGTTTTAAGCTTTATTCCCAACTCCTTCTTAATTCTTCGCAGCAGATGTAGTTTTTCCGTTTTGGGCATTCCACATTCCTGTGCGTGGTAAGTGCACAGAGGACCAGCGGCGGAACATTTGTAAACTCCTTAGTAGCAAGATGTTTAATGTGTAGGAAATGCAACGGCATGTTTAGCTAGGCTAAGTGCATCATGTTCTTCAAGCAGATTTCTTAGCTGGAGAGTTTTTTCTGCAGAACCTCTGTGTCACTAATTTGCTCTATCTCTTCAAGCGCAACCACTATCTCTGCACAATCGGTACCGTGCTTCTTGCTGTCCTCTTCGTCACCCGTTTCTGCATGAGAATCCACCCGAATGCACAGAAATTTCCACCGTTATCTGTTGTAATGCAGAACCTGAAGATAATTTTTTTAATTTAGTTTTTCGTTATTAACTTGGAGTTTATAATTTTTTCAGCATTACGTTATTATTTCATATGGATTTTTACTGACCTTATGCTCAATGCAAAATTGTTAATGAATATCCGTAATATTGTTGGTTAGGACTGTGCTGGTCTGAGAAACAGATAACTCTCT
>JABUQX010025957.1:0-12500 GCA_015478945.1 Trachelipus rathkii
TGAAGGAACAATCTTGCAGCTTCAACAGCAGTTTTATGCCACTCTGTGTTTGTATGTTCCTTACAAACCACATGAACATCTTTATATTTAGTGAAAGATCTTATTATTAAAGAGCCTAGGACCCCTCTGACCGAACTTTAATTCAGTGGAAATAAAATACAAAACTTGCAAAATGCTCCCTTTAGGCGTCTGGAGTATGTCAGCCAAGGTGAATATGTCTCCAACCATTCATAATTGAATTTCCCCTTTAAGTGGGTAGCATCTTCTAAAAAATTATAGGTCTTAGGTGGAATCCAACACTCTTTCAGTAACTGTTTCTTTTTCTCAGTCGAAATCATAGATGAATGTCCAACGTATCACCAATTTCATTTTCGTGACTGTCATCTACTGAAAACGCTAGCTCCGAAATCTAGACCATATCATGACTGTCGAGGTTCTGGGCCATGGGTGTGGGGTTCTTCAAATGCATCGCGAAATATGCGAAGACAGAGGGATTGCCCTCTCGTGTAGTCTTAGTTGACTTATTGGTATCTTCTTCGTTTTCACCGCTACCATTTCCATTTTTATCTGAGTTCTTCCTTTTCAAATTTACTGCAAACAATATATATATATATATATATATATATATATATATATATATATATATATTATATATATATAATATATAATATATAATATATATATATATATATATATATATATATATATATTAATATATTTAATTGGGGTTCTACTTACTGTAAATCTCTGCCACATATGGTCAAAGGCTAATAATTTTGCTAACATTCAAAGATGTTAACAGAAAAAATTAAAAGTATAGCAAACTAAGTTGAAAACCACTAATTTCTGTGTTGTAATGAAAAATAGTTTTTTAAAAATGAAACTAACCTCATATGGAAAAGTAAGATCATGTGTTACAAAATCCCTATTTCAGGAGTAAATACACAAAATTTTAATGTAATATTTAAGGTAAAACGTACGTCCAAGGAATCTCCTAATATTCATGATCTGATGAAATTGAACTATAACTTTACACTGAGGCGGTGTTGAGTGATAATTTCAATGGCTACTTTGAACCTTAAACACTTAAAAAAGAAATTGAGAATCCGACTGAACAAAAAATCTAAAATTTATATAAACAATGTCAACATAAAAAAAAAAAAAACATAGATAGAATAACAACACAGTTCTTTATCTACAAATTAAAAAGAGCATATAAAAAGAATGAGAAGACTTCGATCGTCAAGAGAATGTGAGAAAATGACGATTGCAAATAGCCTTTCGCCATATACTCGTATATATAATATATATATATATATATATCTATATTATATATATATATATATATATATATATATATTATATATATAATATCTATATATATATATATATATATATATATATTATATATATATATCGTAAAACGTATTTAACAGCCACCCGGACTGGGACGTTGATCAAAAAAATCGCAGGTGAAATTCTATAAGAGTAACACTTTACTAGGGGGGGGGGCAGCTGCCCCCCCTGCCCCCCCCTGATGACGCCCATGTATATATAATATATATATATATATATATATAATATAATATATATATATATATATATTAAATATTATTAAAAAAATTAATAAAATTAAATATATTGTATTTTTTTCTATATTTATATATATAATATATATACCTATGACGCCCATATATATATACTATTATATATACACACACAGAGGTGGGGCACGAATCAGTTATAAACGGAACTAGTTTTTTGAGTAACGGAGTAATGGACTCTTTACTTTTTCTTTCATGTAACGCACCAAATAACTTCCGTTATTTTGTCCTCCGTTACTTTTAAGTCCGTTACATTTTGTTGGACTTTCTTTGAATATTGATAGCCAATGGACCACCCCGGTCAAGCTAAAAAATCTTTTTATTATATATATATATATATATATATATATATATATATATATATATATATAAAGAAATATGTATATATATAGTATATTATATATATATATATATATAACATATATATACTATATATATATATATACAATATATATATATATATTATATATATATATAATTATATATATATATACATATATATAAAAAATATATTTATTATATTATATATTATATATATTATATTATATATATATATATATAAGGAGTAAAGGGAATCTGCATAGAGTAATGAAAAGGGATGATGTTTTCGTAACTGACGAAATAAATGTGACTAGAGTGTGGTGGGAACACTTCGAAAATCTGCATAACATTGGCAGTAATGAAGAGGTGATAGTGAATTTGTGTTGGTTTGATGGTGCAAGAAGGAATAGGTATTTTGGGGATGAGGTTATTAGTAAAGAGAGGGTAATGGGTAGAGCGAGAAAGCTGAAGAATGGTAAATCTGTAGGTATAGATGAAATTACCGGTGAAGTGTTCAAGAACGGAGGCGCGATGGTGAATGATTGGATTTGGAAGTTGTGTAACAAAGCGTTTATGGAGGGTATAGTTCCGAGGGATTGGAGTAGAGCAGTACCCTTAACTAAGGGTAAGGGAGATAAGGGTAACTGTAGGAGTTATAGGGGAATTAGTTATTAAGTGTAGTAGGGAAGATATATACTGGTATTTTGGTCGAAAGAATGCGTCGAGTGACTGAAGGACTGATTGGTGAAGAACAAGGTGCGTTTAGAAGTGGTAGAGGAAGTGTGGATAAAATCTTTACATTGAAACAAATGATTGAGAAAATGAGGGAGAAGAAGAATAAATGGTATTTAACTTTTTTGGATTTGCAAAACAGGCGTATGATATGATTAACAGGGAAGCTTTTTGGCAAGTGTTATTGATATATGGTGTTGGTGGTAAGCTTCTGAATGGAATCAAAAGTATGTATGACGATAGTGAAGCGAGTGTAAGAATAAATAGAGTCGAAGGTGATTGGTTTAATATTAATAGCGGATTGAGGCAGGGATGTGTTATGTTTCCTTGGTTATTCAATTTGTATATTTATTGGGTTATGAAAGATTTAGAGGTGAGGGTGGCAGGGGATGGTGTTAGAATGATGGAGAATGGAAGAGAGTGAAGGGTGCCCTACCTATTATATGCGGATGATTTGATTTTGTGTGGCGAATCTGGAGAGAGTTTGAGAGAATTGGTAGAGAGGTTGTTTGGCAGGGTGTGTAAAAAGAGGGGCTTGAAAGTAAACGTAGATTAGAGTAAGGTTATGGTTGTGAGTGAGGATAGTCCATGGTGTGAAGTTATGTTAGATGGTGAGTTGCTGGAACAATTGTCTGAGCTTAAATATTTAGTATATATGTTGGATGAAAAGGGAACGGATGATGCAGAGTGTAGTAGAAAAGTTGTGAATGATATGAAGGTGGCTGGTTCAGTTAAATCGTTGAAGGGACTAAGTCTTGAGTGCGCTAGGGTCTTACATGAGAGTATGTTTTTTAATAATAATGATAATGTTGAATATACACAAACCAATAAATTACCCAAGATACCATAATTAATGTCATAGTCAAAAGCTAAAAGTAACGGAGTAATGGCACGTCGTTACTTTTCCTTTCAAAGAAACGGAATAACGATAACTAAACTACTTTTTCCGAGTAACGGAGTAACGGTAACGGAACTACTTTTTTGAGTAACGATGCTCACCTCTGCATATATATAATATATATATATTATATAATATATATATATATATATATATATATATATATAATATATATTATAATATATATAATATATATAAATATACTATATGTTATATATATATATATATATATATATATATATTATATATATATTATATATATATATCCTTCCCCTTCCGTTGTGGGCGTAAGAGCCACTAATATTGAAATTTTTAGTATAAAGAGCATTATAACAATCCCGAACAGAAGGGAGTCGGATCAGATATGAAGTTTAAGTCGAAAAATGGAGCTGGAGTGAGCCAGAGCTGTGTTTGTTCGACTTTGTTTTTGAACTTTTAGTATGTTACGTCAAACCATATGCAATGAAGATGATGAGTCCGAATACAGTGATCCCAGCCTCAACGAGGTGCTATAAGCCTCGTTAGGATTTGGGCTATGCCTATCAAACTGGAATATTAATATATATATATATATATATATATATATATATTATATATATTATTATATATATATATAATAGTATATATATATATATATATATTATATAATATATATATATATACCTACAGTGTGTATGGTGTTTGTGTACATGAATATCTCAGGAGGATTATTTTTTATGGTAGTAGTAGTAGTAGTAGTAGTAGTAGTAGTAGTAGTAGTAGTAGTAGTAGTAGTAGTAGTAGTTTTGTCTTATTCACCATAGTCAGCCACAATTATTATTTTATTATTATTATTATTTTATTATTATTATTATTATTATTATTATTATTATTATATTATATTATTATTAATTATTATTATTATATTATTATTATTATTGTCTTTATTATTAATTTGTTTAACGGTTAGGGTGAAGGTCCAACGTGCGAGCCCGCAGGCAAGAACCGGCGCGAAACCGGCTCGCGAAAATTTAAATAAACTCGCTAAACTGAATTCTAGTTGTTACGTCTTTCTAAAACGTAAGGCAGTGTATCCCTTCCGCTTTCTACGCTTTGAACGTAAACTATAATATTTAAATAAATTTTCCTTTAATCCTTTAATAATTCATATACTCCATTTTCTTTTCAAGCTGGAACATTTATATTTTTTATTTCTTTTTGTTTAATCCGTTTTCTAAACTTTAAAAATATTCTTTAATGAATAAATATATATTTTTTTTTAAGCTGTAACATTTATATCTTCATATATTATATTTATATCTCGTTTTCTAAGCTTTGAACGTTAACTTAAAAGATATTTATATTTTCTTTTAATCTGGAACAACTATATTTTAATTATTTTAATATATTTCGTTTTCTTTTTTCATACGCTAACTTTAATAAATAAATATTTTTTCTTTTAACCTATAGCAATTATATTTCATTTCCCTTCATATATAATTGTGCATAGCCCGTTTTCCTTTCCAAACGTCAATAAATATATTTCTTTTAAACTGTAACATTTATATTCAATTATATTTTCTTTAAAATCTAATATTTATATTTTCTATTTATTCTCAAAAATAAAACATTTATTATTTTTATTGTTGATTTCTTATTAAAATTCTTATTTTATTGACCCTAAAACACTAAAGCAATAAAGCAATAAAGTAGTAAAGCAGATTCCCAAACCATCCACCCCACCTTTTCCATCCTGCCATTATCTCTTGATTTACTACTTCACGTCAAATTTGGACTTTCATTTTGCATTATAAACTCGCAAACGACATAAAATTAACTTCTTTGTAGAAAAAAATTTAGCAAAGAGGAACACAAAAACAAATATTCATTTTTAGGCATTTATAACGTGACCACGAACTGCAATAATCATTGAAGTATTAATTTTTAACACAAAATAAATTTACAAGTTTATTAAAAGAAACATTGTTTAAAAAACATAGGATTAAATGAATACAGTATACACCACGTAAATTAGAATTGATAGGTTGTACAGAAAAACATAAAGACTTTACATGATGATATTACTATATTTTTAAAAAAGATGTCTTATAATGATTACTAAACGTGAAATCTAAATTTAATGTCCTATATATATATATATAATATATATATATATAAAAAAATATATATATATATATATATATATATATATATATATATATATATATATATATATATATATATATATATATCAGGGGCAGCTGGTGACATGGTTTCACAAGAAGAAAAATCAACTTTTATATATATATATATATATATATATATATATATATATATATATAATATATTATATATATATATATATATATATATATATATATATATATAATATATATAGTATTTATATATAATATATATAAATATATAAATAATATATATATATATATATATATATATCAGAGGCGACTCCTGCACTCGTGCTCAGCACGAGTTAACATTAATAGAACGATTATATTTTTGCAAATTTTTATAATGTTACGATAAAATTTCTTAATTCCTCACACTAACAAATAAATATAAAAAATGTGTTTAAATACAAAAACAAAAAATATAAATATAACCCCTATTAAATAACACTTTTAACCCATTAAAAATGGAGGCATCTCTGCTAAAATAGGATAGCGGGGATCGTCGGACGGTTTCCGAATTCTGAATTTGCAGTACAAAATTTGTTTATAAATAGTGTTTATAAATTATATGTTTAAATACTATACATTATAAATAATACTTTTATAACAAATAATATTTAATAAAATAATTAATGTAATATTAAAAAAATACTAAAATCTTTACAATAATGGAAGTTAACTTATTAAAGTTAATATTATTATAAAATATTTAATATTATCGCTAACCATGAACAAACAAAGAAAACGTTTTAATACATAGAAAACTTTTTAGCAGAAATATTCTCAAAATTATATATATATATATATATATATATATTATATAATATATTATATATATATATATATATATATTATATCTATATATATTATATTTTTTATATCTAGTATATATATATATATATATATATATAGAGAGAGAGAGAGAGAGAGAGAGAGAGAGAGAGAGAAGCACGAGTAGTAAAAAGTTAACTGGAGTCGCCACTGATATATATATATATATTATATATATATATATATATATATATATATATATATATTAAAATAAATTAAACATAAATATTTATATTACCAAGAATAATTTAGAATATTATATATATATATATAGCTCTATATAATATCAGAGGCGACTCCTGCACTCGGGCTGTGGCTATGCCGCACTATGCGCCTATGCGCACTATCAATTTGTAGGCGCAAAGGCGCATAGGCGCAACAATTTTTAAAAAGGCGGAACTAAGCAAAGGCGCACAGCCAATTCTGTGCGCCTATAGCCGCGCCTATGAACAGGAAAAAAGCATTTTTTTACCCTTAAAAGTTAGAACTTAGAAGCGTGGCAAACTTGTATCACTCTAAAAACCAGTGTAAAACTTATATATATAATATATATATATATATATATATATATATAGTATATATATATAATATATATATTATATATATATATTATATATATATATATATATATATATATATAAATAAATATATATTATATATATATATAATATATAATATATAATATATTATATATATATATATAATTATATATATTATATATATATATATATATATTATATATATATATATATACATATATATATATATATATATATATATATATAATATATAATATATATTATATATATATATATATAACTAGTTTCAGTCAAGTTCTTAACTACAATAAATTGGCAAATCAATGGCTCTGAAAATTTACCCCCCCCCCCTCAATTCTTCAAGCTGCTGGGGGAAAACTGCCACAAAGGACATGGAGGAGGAAGAGGACGTGTAGATATTAGTTTACGTTGTTTTAATTACAAAAATTATAAATGTGTTTTTCTTCCTTATAAAGCATGCTTTTATTATCGCACTAAAGTTTACTTTGCAAATAAATTTACGAACATTCCACCTGCCCGGCGAAGGTCGCAGGCGCAAGGCGCATAGGCGCTAGCGCATTGATGTGACAAAATATATAGGCGCAGGCGCCTAGCACTAGGTTCGGCGGCATAGGCGCATAGGAGCAGGCGCACTCAAAAATTATAGGCGCACCCAGCTCTGATATATATATATAAATATATAAATATATTATATATTATTAATAAATATATAATATATATATATATATATATAATATATTATATATTAATATATATATATATATATTTATATATATATTATATATATATATATTATATATATTAATTATTATATTTATATTGATTAACATTTTAAAATTTTTTATTTTTTATATATAGCTTCTTATGTAGAAATAACTGTAGTAATTTATGGTTTTAAAAGAAAATCGGACTCGCCGTTCTTTATGAACAAATTTTTCAATAACTTTGCGATTAATATCACAAATATTAACGATAAAATCCTTTTCTACTGAGAGCATTGCTAATGCCGAAACAGACCTGGTCCTGCCCATCAAGCTATATTATAACATTCTATATTTAAATAGTAGAAGAACACCGCTCAGCTTCCGAAGTAGAGTTGGTGATAGTTCATAGACTTTTATATAATTTAAACGTTCACTGTAGTTCTCCTACATTATTTTCACTATATACAAGGAAAGCTACAGAGCTCCGGACATTGAAAGAAATTCCTTACAGTGCTGTAAATTAATGCAAGTTCCGTTTGTAGCTTTTTTATGTGAAGGAGGGGGTACAATTTACAAGTTCTTTAAGTTATTTAAACCTTGGTTATTTTTATTTCTTTTTTTATTTTTTTTTTATTTTTGTTTGTTATTTTTTTGGTTATTGCTAATGTATGATGTGTAATACTTTTTCTAATAATGTCAATGCATATGGTTTTGAACATAATTTAAATTATAAAACAAACTACGGACTTCATGGACCTACGTATAGGCCCGGCACTTTTTATTTAATTTAATTAATTTTGGTTCCATAACCTCGATTTTGTGCACTTCTTAATTGGTCTTAAATGAGATATTTTCCATATTCAAAATTATTTTATCTTGTAGTTAAATTATTTTTTTCATTAGGTATTTATTGAGTTAAATAAAAACTAAAACAATACCATAGACTAAATGCATTGCAGGCTGGCGTGTATGCATGGCAGACCGCTCGCTGAAGCGCGAGCGGTGCCGTGTACAACTTACTCGCGCCGCCGACGTAAGTTGTATAATAATAGTAATATACCATCACAGTTTATGCATCATATGTAAGGGAGGTCCCCAGCCTATAGACATTACCGGCTATAGATTAACTTTATTAAATATCTTTTTTATTTGGGAAAATTGAGAAAATTCGTAGAAAATGCCTCAAATGAAATAATTCGCAGATAGCATTACCTACCATTCCGATTCTAATTTTTTTATTGCTCTCTGGTATAATAAAGGGCCTATATATATTAGGTTAATCTCGTCTCTCTCTCCTCTCTCTCTCTTTCTCAGATGTCATCATGAGCTATGCGATTAGGATTTGGCGAGTTAACAGGCTCTCTTCTCTCTTCTCTCTCTCAGGGGTTCGGGGTCGTCTGCTTTTCCTCTCCCATCCGTCAGGTGACAGGGATTGCTCACGTCCAGCCTCGCGTAAGGGGATGTCTCTCTCTCTCTTCTCAGATATTATATAATATATATATATATATATATTATATATATTATTATATATTTATTATAATAATATATATATACTATATATATATTATTATATATATATATATATATAATATATATATATCTAGTATACACATAAAATAAAGCAACGTCGCGTATGTCAACAATACGAGAGATGCAGAATGCCTAGCACCAACTAAGTAGACAGACGAGACAGTTTATAATAGATTCCAGAAATCAAAAAAAACTTACGTATAATTAAATTCTCAACAGTTACGTAGCCTTTTTTTGAAGTCTACACAGGTAGGGAGGGAGTTAAATACACACGCGAGTTGAACCGGTAAGTAAATCTATAGCCATGAAAATCGTTCCAAGGAGGAAGACGGTTGAAAAATAAAAATGTTCATTCAGTGAAGAGGGTAAACCGGGATTTTTTCATTTAAGAATTTGACACTTCAAGCAAACTTCAGCATATATATATATAATATATATAATAGTAATAATATATAATTATAATATTATATATATATATTTATATATATATATATATATATATATATATATTATATATATATTATATTATATATTATATATATATATATATGTTACTAACAATTAATTAAAAAAAAAACATTTTTAAAAATTTGTGTTGTGAATATGACTTAGTTCATTTTATCCTTAAAATTATAGTACTTCTGTATATAATAATAATATATAATAATATAATAATAATAATAATAATAATAATAATTTAATAATAATAATATAATATAATAATAATATAAAGCCTATATTATAATATGTCTAATTGTTAACTTCATTTCACTCACACTGTTATAAAAATTATAAAAAATCTTTAAAATATATTCGCTATTAATATAATCAAATTATTTTATAATTATTTTACGATTATAAGTACCTAATTTATAAAAAAGGCAAGAGTTCTGACAATATGCTAACTAACGCACCTACGCAAAGTAAAACTGACTAAAATCAAGTAAATTGCAACCTATGCAAAATGTATCGTTTCCCTGGGACGATGATATTTGACATGTTGAGCGCTAATTTTATAATTGTTTCTTTGAATTTCAGTTAAGGGCAGGATCCAATGTTAAGAGAAAAAACAAGCGTTGTTATATATACAACCACTCTGCTGTGGTATAAAACGTTAGAGCGGTAATTTCAACACCACATTCTTGTCACAAAATTTAATAGATTGTTGCTAAGAGTCTGCAACAATCATATTAGGTTTGGACATTTGAATAACAGCTATTCCACAACCATTTGATGACGGATAATTTTTTTCACTCAGAAATATTAATATCATCCATTTTATAATGAACCAAAGTACGATGTAAATTTTATTATAATATTTAAAACCTAGTATCAAATATAGGAATAAAAAATAATAGTTACCTAGCTGCTAGTTGTATATAGTGGTTGCGCAAACCTGCAACAAGGCCCCAAGCATGCCCCTGATATATATATATATTATATATATATATATATAAAATATATATTATATATATTATAATATATATATTAATATATATATATATATATATTTTATTTAATAATATATATATTATATAATATATATATATTATATATTATAATATATATATATATATATATATATATATATATATATAGTATATATATATAATATATTTCATATATATATATATAATATTGTAAATATCATACTAATAATATATAACCCCCACCATTATATATTATACCATAGGTCACTTAATGGGTTCTGACACATTGACACACCCTTGTACTTTATAGCACGGTCAACCGATGTTAATATGTATTTTTTCAATCGAATCTTTTATGTTGTTCAACGTTAGGTTCTGTCAGTGTTCGAATTTTGTTTAGAATCCTGATATGAAGAGAGGGTTGTTATTAACCATTTGAAACGTGTTACATTAACAGCAAATGTTTTTTCATTAGTGTTGGTAACTTTCTCTATATGTGAGTGTAGCAAAGGATTTACACTATCATACTTTAATACAATATCAAAGCTTGTTGTATAGAAGAAGCGTTTATACGTTCATAGAAGCGTTTATACGTATTATATATCTCTGGTCGTTATCTGTTTCGCTGGTAACACGTATTTTCCATGGATTAGATTCTTAGAATACTTAGGTCGAATCCTTTTAGTAAATTCTGTAGTTTGAGTTGAATATACACATAAATTTTTTTTATACAACCCCAACAGCAATGAATAAACCTGATAAGATCCATACTTGTTTCTTATTATTATTATATGGTATATCATATGAGCATGTTCATGTCGATAAATACAATATCACACTACCCTATTCATAAAAACAAGTGGAAAATCAGAATAATCTAAATATTCACAACATGTATAATATTTGGTAGCCATCACGTTTTCTGTTATATATGAATGAAACATTATTTTTACGGAGCTGTGGGTTTAAATATTACAGTATCTTCTATAGCTGTGCCATATCTATCCAAAGTATTCATATATCTCTGCTCAGAAAATGTTAAAGGGAATCGCTTACTATCTTATTCTCCACCTTCGCTAATAATTGTTCCTCATAGGTTGAAGATGTTACAGGACATAATTTTTTTTCCTTCCCATGCTTCTGCATGTTGATAAATACAAAGTAACTCTTCAGAATTCATAAAAACAAGTGGAAAATCAGAATAATCTAAATATTCACAACATGTATAATATTTGGTAGCCATCACGTTTTCTGTTATATATGAATGAAACATTATTTTTACGGAGCTTGGTTTCCAATTTCACAGTATATTATATAGCTGTATATCTGTTTAGAGGAAGCATGTTATCTGCTCAGAAAATGTTAAAGGGAATCGCTTACTATCTTATTCTCCACCTTCGCTAATAATTGTTCCTCATAGGTTGAAGATGTTACAGGACATAATTTTTTTTCCTTCCCATGCTTCTGCATGTTGATAAATACAAAGTAACTCTTCAGAATTCATAAAAACAAGTGGAAAATCAGAATAATCTAAATATTCACAACATGTATAATATTTGGTAGCCATCACGTTTTCTGTTATATATGAATGAAACATTATTTTTACGGAGCTTGGTTTCCAATTTCACAGTATATTATATAGCTGTATATCTGTTTAGAGGAAGCATGTTATCTGCTCAGAAAATGTTAAAGGGAATCGCTTACTATCTTATTCTCCACCTT
>JABUQX010025957.1:17500-22500 GCA_015478945.1 Trachelipus rathkii
TAAACCAGCCTAAAACAGTCATTAGTAGAAGCGATGGTAAGCAGCTCACTTTAGCTTTTTCCAAATATCTAAATACTTACAGTATGGAAATTAGAATATGGCGGATGTGTAGTGAAACGGGTGTATATGAACCTACATCTTACGGATTCTATATTAATGGTCTACCGCAGATAAAATATCTGTCAGAGGCTCGTAAGAAAATATTACTGCATTTGAAGAAAACGGAAATTCTGACTAATTATGTCACTGTAGCGTATTATACGCTGTATCTGGAATATTACATATTTAAAAAAATGTTAACAGACGATCATGAAACTATTATTAAGCAGTTCTTGGCTTCTATGGATGTGCAAAAATTTATTAGATCGTTTAGAGAACATTGGCGTGGATCTATTTACATCGATGATCCAGCTTCTAAACAGACTATAGTATCGCTTAGAGAACTTTTTACATATGTGCTAGGGGATGGTGTTGAGGAACTGAAAAAATATTTGGGGGACAACAATATAAACGATTGGTATATTCGCGAAGATTTGGAGCGTTTAATCTAAGTCTCATAGAGTGACACTAAGCGTAAGAATATATATAGTATATATATATATATATATATTATATATATATTATATATATAATATATATATAAATACTATATATAATAGTATATATATATATATATATATTATAGTATATATATATATATATATATACTATTATATATATATATATATATATATACTCAACTATATATATCATCACTGCTGTAACTGTTATTATTATTATTATTAGTTTCAGTTAAAACTTACTGACCACAGGGTTCTGAGTGTAAGATAGCTTCCATGTAATCGATTTTGGGGATTGTTGCTATGTTAATCGTATCATTAGAGATAACATTCTACCAATGCGTGGTGATTTAAAAACCATTAATAATTTTTGTTTTCCCCCCCTTTCCAAGGTCGCCCGCCCCGAAAAACATGTCTCACTGTGCCTTAACATGCTGTCAAATCTCATCCTAAAACTCGTTGAGACATCATTCCTTTAACTAAAACCATACGTCATTCCGAGTGCGATGTTACTATAATATTAAGACGCAGACCTGATAGCGAACGATACATCGTCTGTGTTCCGGCTTACGATACAACCGAACGTCCATTATTCGTATCTGTAGAACAGTTCAGTAGAATCATCGACTGTATAGAAACATGGATAAAGGCAAAGTGTACATGTACTAATATGGATAATCCGTCCATAATAACCACGAGTGGTGCTGGTGGGAGTGGTCTTAATAGAATCGCGGTTACTTTCTCATTAGGCGACAATATTGAAAGGATCAATGTTCGTAACTATTGGAAACCAACCATGAATGGCTCATTTTTGTGGACCTGTATAGGTTTCTCTGTCAGTTCGATCGATAGTATTAAAGCTCTGGTTAAGATGAATGAAGAATTAACGGCTCATCTTGACGATGTCACCGAACTCGAAGAATTAATATACGAAGGTCATAAAGTAATGTATATTATTTACAGTAAAATATGTGGATTACCGTACACTGAAAAAATCGACGTGGTTAACAAGAACAACCTTAAACGAAGTTTACTATTCTTGGAATGAACGGGTGGATTGTAAGATGCGATACGTGTCAAAGGTCTTAATGTTCAGCTAGTATTTATTGCGTAACAGTAACTACTATAGGGTTGGAACGCTTGAGAATTATAGAAACTGCTCAGTTTCCCTTCACCCGATGTCGTCAGCCCCAGTGATCTAATATATATAATATTATATATATATATATATATTTATATAACTATATATAGTTTATATAATTAACTATATATATATATATATATGATATATTATATATAGTACTATATATATATCTTGTCTTATGTTTCATCGTCTTAACCCTTTCAATTTTGCATTCGTGTGTGTCAAATATAAGTAGTATATATATATATATATTATATATTTATATATATATATATATATACGTATATATACTCTATATATATATATATATATATAATATAATATATATATATATATATATATATCTATAATAATACTATATATATATATTATATTATACATCGTTTTAAATTGCACTAGTTGTTAGCAATGTCAATATAACTTTATATAACTAATATATATATATAATATATATATGATACTATATAATATTTTATATAATATATATAATAGTATATATATATACTATATATATATAAGTATATATATATATATATTATATATAATATATATATATATAAATGAATAATAAACATTTCCAGTAAATAGTTATATTTAATTATGAAACTTTTTTTATTATATCCCTGTGATTTTTCCATGTTTTAGGGACTTTGTACTTATAACTCTTATCAAACAATCATTGTTGTGATTGGATGAAATGAACCAATCACAGGCGAGGATGACATTCACTGAAACGAAATAACCTTAGTTTTAACTTAGCATTGGTGTTTCGACGTTGTTTCATTGGAAAACTTTTATTTAACTCCATGTTTTAAAGCTTAGTGAAAATATAAAATGCATACGTTTGAATCGAATTGGGGTGATATATATTTAATAGTAATAAGTTTCTACTACCGATACTACTACTACTACCATTACAACTATTACAGCTACTACTACTAGCACTGCCACTGGTATCACTACTGCTACTAGTATCCATACTCTTCAAATGTTCAACTGTTAATGTTACATTCCGTGTTTAATAAACAAAAATTGATGTTGTGCCAGTAAAGACGTAAAGCGTAAGGACATGAAGGACGTTTGCCGCTCTGAGGGGGGGACGCCCGTCCCACACAAGCCTGCTCAACGTCTTTACGTCTTGGGTAGTAAAACACGTTTACCTACCTTAAAACGTAGAAGACGTAGAAGACGTTAAAGAACGTAAAGTACGTAACAGGACGTAAAGCGTAAGACGTGAAGATTAAAGCCGTAAAAGACGTAAAGACGTAAAGACGCAAAGACGTAAAGACGTGTCGCCCAGGTGGGTGAGAAGCCCCTCCTGACGCAACGCCTTTACGTCCTCACGGTCACTAAAACACGTATATATATATATATATATATATATATATAATTTATTTATAATATATATATATATTATATATATATATATCATATATATATATTATATAAATATATATATATAAGTATATATTAATACCTTACAAAATGAAGCTTATCACGAATCTTTTATAGTGAGTAATGATGCGAGACGCGAATGCGTCTGGATTGAGAAAATAAGAATGAGTCACGCTTCTCCTTTTTCTATCAGAAAGCTATCTTTATATACTCGTCATCTTCTTATATATATATATAATATATATATATATATATTATATATATATATATATATATATTAATATATATAATAATAAATATATAATATAATAAATATAGTATAATTTACTTACAAGTATGTTCAAAATATCTGTATTTTATCACGTGCCAAAGCCAAAATCATATTGACTTCCGTACGTAAATAATAAATCAT
Organism: Trachelipus rathkii; assembly: GCA_015478945.1. Lineage (NCBI taxonomy): Eukaryota > Metazoa > Arthropoda > Malacostraca > Isopoda > Trachelipodidae > Trachelipus > Trachelipus rathkii. The sequence continues at coordinate 21,012 of JABUQX010025957.1, forward strand.
AATATAAAGTGTGAACAGATAAATAACTCTATGCGCTAAGATAAATCTGTTTCTTAACCACGAGTGTGGAGATAACAGCGGCCCAAACGCAAAGCACTATAACGCTTCAGCTTTTTCCATAATCTTTTCTTCTTTTTCTTCTTTTCCTCCTTCTTGTTTCTTCTTTTTCATCTTTTTCTTCTTCCCCTTTTATGTATATACATATATATATATAGTTAATTATTAATATATATAATATATATATTATATATATTATATATATATAATATATATAATATAATAGTATATATTATATATATAAATATATATATATATATATAATATATATATATAATATATATATATAATATATATCTATATAAAATATTATTTATTTTATTATTATTGTATTGAATTATATTATGATTAGTATTAAATTATATTTTTATATTATTGTGTATAATATATTATTATATTATCTATTATTATTATTTTAATTATTTTTATTATTTTATTATTTTTAATTATTATTATTATTATTATTATTATTTTTTATTATTATTATATTTATTATATATATTATTATTATTATTATTATTATTATTATTATTATATTATATATTCATTATTATTATTATTGATTGTTTTATTATTATTATTAATATTATTATTATTTTATACGTCAACCCCTCCTCAGTATATCTCCAACATTATTGATATTATGTAGACAAATTTCCATCAATGAAACAACTGCTCGATCTAAAATTCATATCATTTCACTGAGCCGTTAGCACAGTGGCTTAAGATGCGAAGTCTTAACTCTGCGATAGAGAGTTCGTATCTCGGTGGCGAGAGGCACCGTTTCGTGTTCGAAATATGATAATTTTTAAAATGTGCGACGTCACACAGCGTGTGACGTCACACAGAGTGTGCGACGTCACACGTCACGGAGTATTCGAGCGAGAGCGAGCTAGGCAGCCGGGCAGTCGACGCGGGTGGATGGTGCTCCCAACCGACGGGCGCGGTCCCCCGCAAGGGGACACCGGGAATGCGCGGGAACCCCGGAAACATTAAGTACGGGTACTTAATCCACTTCCAAGTGTACTTAATACACTTCCAAGTGTACTTAACAGCGATGACGTCACCGTGAAAGTAAGTAGCTCGTGTAAGTAAGTAGCTCATGAAAGTAAGTAGCTCATGTAAGTAAGTAGCTCGTGTGCACGGTTAGGGTTAGTAAACCATGTGGCGCGGCTAGCCGCCCACATGGTTATAACCTCGGTAAGTAACAGACAAGGGGTAGGGGGAAAACAAACATGTAAATGATGTATCACAAATCCTTACGTCACAATACATGCTCACGCACGTACATGAAATATGTCACTAGAAATATAACGTCCCGGGTAGCCACTCCCACAGGTAAAAAACGGCGTACATAAATGTACACGCAAAAATTAGCCCGCGCCGGGAGCCCCGAAAAAAACGCTCACTGAATAAGACGCTTGAGTACAGG
>JABUQX010025958.1:0-15000 GCA_015478945.1 Trachelipus rathkii
ATGTTAGAAAAATACTAACTCAAAGTAGGAGCATTCTAGCAACTTGTAATGTACACCATTCGATTCCTCATACCTATAACCTAGGGGTAGACACCCATATTAGGGCTATTCTTAGGCTCAGGGAGGCTAGAAAAGGCTTGAGAAAAGTGGCACTCAGTTGGGCACTATTGGCACTCCAGCTTTGGCACTATGTGGCACTCCATTGGCACTATGTGGCACTCACTTTGGCACTCATTGGCCACTCGTTGGCACTCACTTGCACTCACCTGGCACTCACACCTCGCACTCATCTAATACTCATAGAACACTAATAGAACATCACTAGATACTCTTACGGTGATTGGGAACCATCAAAGCCTTCAAGTTAGCGTGGGTCAAAATTGGAACCCATTGGTAGTGGCAAGGTCCAAGGCGACAATATCCTGGTCAGACAAGGGTAAAGACATCAAAAAAGGGCTAAGCCCCTAAATGAAGATCAAAAATTACCGTGGGTCAAATTTGACCCATGGTATATGGCAAGGTAAAGGCCGAAATATCATGGTCAAACAAGGTTAAGACATCAAAAAATAGGGCTAAGCCCCTAAAGGAAGCCCAAAATTACCGTGGGCAAAAATGACCCATGGAAACCAAAAATTACCGTAGGCAAAAAAAAGCACCCATGGTAAGATCAAAGGTTGGCGAAAATACGGTGGGCCAAATTGTCCCATGGAAAGACCAAAGGGTAGCAAAAAATTACCGTGGGCCAAAATTGACCCATGGTATCTGCAGGGGTGCAAACAAGGTAAGACATTCAAAAATGGGCTAAGCCGCCTAGCAGGAAGATCAAAATTTAACGGGGCAAAAATGGCCCACCGGTCGAAAAAAAATTAGGGGGCGTAAAAATAGGGGGGCAATACGTACGATGGAGGCTTCGCCTCCATCTGCGAACCCTTCTTCGAAGGGTTGCCAAAAATTAGGTTGCCGAAAAAATTAAGGTTGCCAAAAAAATTAGGGTAGGTTGCCAAAAAAAATTAGGGTCGCCAAAAAATACCGTGGGCCAAAAATTGACCATGGAAGACCAAAGGTTGGTCGAAAAAATTAGTCCCAAAAAGGTCAAAGGCCCAAAAAGGTCAGGTCAGGTAAAAATTTGGGTATTCTCAAAAAGGTCAAGCCCAAAATGGTTAGTAAAGCCCAAAAAAGTCAAAGGCAGGTAAAAATTGGGCTTCAAAAAGGTCAAGGTCAAAAAAAGGTCAAGGTTCAAAAGAAGGTCAAGGTCAGTCAAGGTCAGGGATGGTGGTTCAAGGTATTTTCGAACGAAATCCCTCCCTTACTACTTCATATATATATTAATATATATATATATATTATATATATTATATATACTATATATATACTATATATATATATATATATATATTATATATTATATTATATATATATTATATATATATATAATATAATATCTAATATATAGTATATAAAATATATATATAATAGATATATATTATATATATATATATAATATTATATATATATATATAAGTAAAAAATATATAAATTAAACAGTCTCATTTCAAAGCAATATATAATATATATATATATATATTAACTATATAATATATATAATATATATATATATATATATATAGTATATTAGTATATATATATATATATATATATATATATATAAATATATATATATATATATATATATATATATATATATATATAATCATTCCCACAATAATATAATTTTGTCACATAAATTCGTTCCTTGTACCTCCACGGCCCTTCTACTGAAGTATGGTCTTCTTTTCGAGGTAGTTGTCTAAGGACTGTGACACTTCCCAGGTCGTAAGATGGCTTTATTTCTTCTGAAGGAATTCTTTCCTTCTGATTTCCCGTTGATTTGCTTAAGTCGTCGTTAAGAAACTTCCTTACACTCTTCTTGCAGTCCTTCAGTAAATTCCAAGTTGTACTAGGATGATGTGCAGAAATGAGATACTAATAACGGTCCTTTACTTTTTTAATCCTCACTAAAATTCCAAAGTTGTACTAGGAGGATGTGCAGAAATGAGATACGAATAACTATTCTTTAGTTTTAATCCTCGCTAAAACTTAAGTAGTACACATCAAAGAGTCTAGATATAAAGAGCAGCAAACAAAGAATGAACTGAACTAAAACTCAACTGAGCTAAACTATACTGAGCTAAACTATACTGAGCTGAACTGAGCTAAACTAAAACTGAGCTATTATATAAATAAAGTTCGCTCTTTTATATCATTTCGTTTTTACGTGATTACTCGTAAATTAATATAGATATTATTACAAAGTTTTTTAATTTGCTTAAAAACTCATTTCATTTTCTTTATCATATGTTCGGAGTTTTAGAAATTTTATAGAACAAACTTGAAAAATTTAATAAAATGTTCCATTATCTAGTAAGATGTATAATTGAAAATTTTATATGGGATAATAGAACACATCAACAACACACACACACACACAACACACACACACACACACACACACACACACACACACACACACACACACACACACACACACACACACCACACACACACACAACCGCAATTCCTCAATAATAATATATCCAAAGATCATTCTTAATGATGGAAATGCGGCTTAACTTTTTCATATCCAAATTCAACTGTGATAATATCCCCCTTTTTAGGATGATGAAACGGAATCCGTGGATTCTTCTTTTCTTCATCTTGATTCACAGGTGAATTCTGGTAAGGTAATCTGCCCTTACGTCTTCTTGTCCTAAAATTTCTACATCCTTTGTTCCGAGTTCGCATTTTGATGCCTTCTCTTAACGAGTCTTCGGTCTTATCATTGCGAAGAGCTCTTGATTTTCGAATAGAGGTCCACTTTGACGCTTTATGACGAAGGACCATCCTCTCCTTTAAAAAGTTTCTTTTCTCTTCCGATAAAACATTCTTTTCATCACATGGTTCATCAGTTTTATTTTCCACATCTTCCCCCACCGTCAATTCTTTTGATGTATCATATTTTAATGCGGAAATCTGCAAAGCATAATCTTCACCCGATGAGCGTAGTATCTGCATCTCATTTTCTAAATTATCTGAACGATTTTCGTTCATCTCTAACTTCTTTCGCGAATTCTTAAGGTCCGCTTCTTCACTGACATCTTTTCCTCTACTGCCACGGTTACGACCGCGTTCTCTAATTCTTCTATGGGCTCCAAGATTTCTGTCAACTACATTAGAGATGACTCTGTCGAACTCCGACCCTTTCTCTTGCAATTTCTTTTTACAACACTTTCCGTCGGTTGTCCTTACATCACGCCACATGTGAGCAGAGTCTCCTGTAACTAAGGGAGTTGCAGAGTGCTGGGTCTCTTCATTAGATTCCAAACTTAAATCAAATTCGTTCCAATCCAGGACGACTTCTGTCGAATCAATTCTTGGTTCAATTTCCGTTCCCAGTTCTTCAATGTCCGATCTAGCTCTTTTTGAGTAATCCGTTGACTGAATAGGAGACAGTGTTCGTTTGACTCCACGTTGATCCTCTTCCTGTACTCTCGAAGTCTCAGATTCTTGTTTTACTTCAACACTACTTTCTTCAGCAACTTCTTCAAAGTCCTTGGCGGCGTCATCAAAATCTGAATCGACTTCATTACATTCTGATTGTTCCTTTTCCGATTCGGAACATGGAAGGTTTCTCTCTAACAGCCTTTCCTTTACTTCTATAGGTAATTGCACATCCAGCAAATATTCAACACATTCTACAGCATCTTCTCCGAATATTTCTAGATCCTCGCAACGCTGCATAAGAGTTTCGAGTTCAGTCATTTCCACTGGTAGTTGCTCGCGTTCTTCCATATCTAATTTAATAACAAATTACGTAAGTTTCCAAAGTCCTTTACAACAGTTGCAATCAAAACGGTGAATTCACAAAAAAGCCTCCAACCAAAGTTTTCGTTTCAGAAATTTCGCTTATCGATCTAATGTCTCTAATCGATCCCGGACAGGCCCCCAATTTATGTCACAATAAATTCCTTCCTTGTACCTCCACGGCCCTTCTACTGGAGTATGGTCTTTTTTTCGAGGTAGTTGTCTAAGGATTGTGACACTTCCCAGATCGTAAGATGGCTTTATTTCTTCTGGAGGAATTTTTCCGTCCTCCTAATTTCCCGTCGAATTGCTTAAGTAGCTGTATAAGAACTTCCTTACACTCTTTAAGTTTCTCTCCTGAATTTCCCTTTGTTCCTCAAGTGCATACAAAGTCTTCTTTCGGGTGCTTATTATTCTTCTTTTTCTTGCAGTCCTTCAGTAAATTCCAAAGTTGTACTAGGAGGATGTGCAGAAATGAGATACGAATAACTATTCTTTACTTTTAATCCTCGCTAAAACTTAAGTAGTACACATCAAAGAGTCTAGATATAAAGAGCAGCAAACAAAGAATGAACTGAACTAAAACTCAACTGAGCTAAACTATACTGAGCTAAACTATACTGAGCTGAACTGAGCTAAACTAAAACTGAGCTATTATATAAATAAAGTTCGCTCTTTTATATCATTCCGTTCTTACGTGATTATTCGTAAATTAATAAAAATATTATTACAAAATTTTTTCCATTGCTTAAAATTATTCAAAATAATTTTACAACCTAAAAATGTAAAATTAATAATAATAATATTCTTCTTACATAAAAATTATAAAAATCAGAATTTAGTTTTTTATCATTAAAAATGATAAAAATACTAAACTAATTGAGAAAAGCACACACACACACACAATTCCTCAACAATAATATATCCAAAGATCATTCTTAATGATAGAAATGCGGCTTAACTTTTCCATATCCAAATTCAACTGTGATAATATATATATATATATACTATATATTATATAATATATATTAATATATATTATATATATATATATACTATATATATATATATATATATATATATATATTATATATATATATATATATATATTATATATATTTTTTTTTTATATTTTATAATATATTATATATATGTATTATATATATATATATTATAAATTTATATATATATATATATATATATATATATATATACTATATATATATATAAGTATATAATATAGTATATATTATATATATATATAATAATATATTTATAATAGTAGTATATATATATATATATATAGAATATATATATATATTATATAATATATATATATTTATATATATATAATATATATATATATATACTATATATATATATATTAATATATATATTATATATATATAGTATATATATATAGTATATATATATATATATATATATATATATATATATTATATATATATATATATATATATATTATACTATATATATAAGCGTTTAGTATATCCGTCATATATATCTAAAACTATTAAGATGCTACGTAAAACGGAATACATTTGTGGAATGCTGGTCCAATTCTAGTACGGAAAATGTAAAAAAAAAAAAAAAAAAAAAAAAAAAAAAAAAAAAATAATTTTCAAACTCAAAAACTACAATATCTACAGCGAAAAGGAATACAATTTTTGGAATCCTTGTAAAATTTCACATAGGAAAATGCTTTAGTACGGCACACTTAGGGGCCGAGCCGACGGGAACACAGGGGGGGACGTTTCCATACCCCGATAGGAGGGGCGGTAGAGGACCCCCGACGACACCCAAATACCAAGAGCGGGGGTTCCGGAGGACCCTCCCCGGAGGGGGAATTGTCCTACCCCGTAGTTTCCCCGGAAAGGCGAGAGACCCCGACTCCTGCCATCGGGCGGTATACCTTGGGCATTCTTTAGTGAAAAAAAAGAAGCGAAAATTTAATAGAAAGTCTATTTATTTTAACGGGAAGTCTATTTATTTTTAACGAGAAACCAATAAAAGTCTCTAAATAGGCCTTTTTATCATATTACATAATTATTACCACTAATTTATTTTATTTTTTTATTTTTTTTACATTTTCATATGTGAAATTTTACCAGGGATTCCAAAAATGTATTTCCTTTTCGCTTAGCTATTGTAGTTTTGAGATATAATTTTTTTTTTTTTTTTTTTTTTTTTTTTTTTTTTTTAACATTTTCCGTACTAAAATTGAACGCATTCCAGCAATGTATTCCGTTTACTGTAGCATTAATAGTTTTTAAGATATATATGACGGATATACTAAACGCTGACCACTCCATTCGCTTATATCATTTGCTTCTAAAGCTATATATATATATATTATATATACTATAATATATAATATATATATATATATATATACTATATATATATATATATATAATATTATATATATATATATATATATATATATATATATATATATATTATATATATATATTAATATATATATATATATATATAATATATATACTATATAATTATATATTATAATATATATATATATATATATATATATATATATATTATATATATATATATATTTATATAGTATATATATATATATAATAATATATAATATATATATAATATATATAATGGTACATTGTGAGCTGGATAACCCGCAAACTTGAGTAGTTTTTTTTATGTTTGAAAAAGTTAAAAATGCAGTGATTAATTGACCAGAATGCTTTTCGGCTTGAAGCTCAGATTCTTGCCTTTTAAATTAATTTATTAAAAATTGTGTGAACTTATTTCGAATTGTGTTTAGTTATAAATTATTTCCTAGGTACGAATTTTCGTTCAAATAAAACAAAATGATCAATTAACGTTTATTATGAAAATGAAATGAAAAATACGTCTTCAAATTACTTCAAAGGCAAAATCAGAAAAGAGCCAGGAGAAATATCCCGAAAAGTATGACACTTACAGGAAAACCAAATACATATTTGGAATTCAGCGTATAAAGCTTATTACCGGAAATGTAAAAAAAAATAAAAAAAAAAAAAAAATCAAAAAAGACGACACTTACAAAAAAATAAAATAATATTTGAATCAGCGTTTAAAGCTTATTATATGCAAAGTCGGTTTTATGATTTAAAACTAACGAATTCCCAAGGGTAGACCGCATTGATACCAGGAGTGGGCGTCTCCGGCCTCAGGTGACGACGGGGGGACTTCGTCCCCCCCTCTGTCCCCTCGGGCTCGAGCCCCCTAATGGAAATATATTTCCTTGGACTTCAATTTTTTAGGGGGCTCGAGCCGGTGGGGGACATAGAGGGGACGAAACGACTTACATGAACTAATAAGCTTATACGCCTGATTCCAAATATGTAATTTGTGTTACTATTAGTTATACTTTCCTCGTTTTTTTTGTTGTTTTTTTTTACATTCCTGTAATAACTTTATACGCTGATTCCAAATATGCATTTTGGTTTTTCCTGTAAGTGTCATACATTTCGAGATTATTCTCCTGGCCCTTTTTCTGGAATTTATGCCCTGTAAAAAAAAAAAGTATTTATTAAAAAACTTTTTAATAAAGTACCAAAATCGTACAAAATATTTTGTTTGTTATCGCTTCCTTTTACCTGGCTCTCTCTCTCTCTCTCTCCTCTCTCTCTCTCTCTCTCTCTCTTCTCTCTCTCTCCTCTCTCTCTCTCTTCTCATCTTCTCTCTCTCTCTCTCTCGTATAATATATATTATATATATATAATATATATATATATATTATATAATATATATATAAATATATATATATATATATATAGTAATATATAATATATATATACTATATATATATATAATATATATATATTATATATATATAATATAATATATATAAATATATATATATATATAATATATTATATATATATATATATATATATATATATAATATTATATATATATATATATTACACAACATATTTTCTTTTAAAAGGAACATTAAATTTGAAATAATGGACTTCATCATTAATAAATAAATTGAACTTTTCTTTTTTTTTAAGCCTAATTAATTTTACTCTAATCATGAAAAAATTTAAACAAAAATTGTAAATACTTTTACCTAAATTTTAGAGCTAAGAAAAACGCGGACATTCAATTCACATGACCATATATATATATATATTATATAGTATACATATATATATACTATATATATATATATTATATATATATATATATATATATATATATTATATATATATAGTATTATATATACTATATATTATTATATATATATAAGTATATATATATATATAGTGGAACTTTCGTCTTTTAAAAGGATGTTAACCGATTATATATCGAACGAGCGATGTAATCGATTTTTTTTTCGTTATTCAAAGAATACTAGAGCGGACAAGGTTGCCAAGAAGTTTTTAATTTTTAAACTAAAGGAATTACCCAAGATTAAAAATCGCCAAAGAGTCAAAGAGTCAGGGTCTCTCGCCCCCGGCGGGGGACGACGGGGGGACTTCGTCCCCCCCTCTGTCCACCGTCGGCTTCAGCCCCTTAATAAATAAAATAAAAAAAAAATGAAAACAAAATTAACTATATAAAAAATTAACATATATACAAAAGCAACATGTGCAACTTTTTCTCTTCTTTTATTGGAGTTCAAGTTAAATACGTCACAGTGTATGGTTTAGACGATTAGGGTTCAGCGATATTTCGATATGTAACATTTTATGTACATCCTTTTAAATAAAAGATATATATATATAGTATATAATATATATATAACTATATATATATATTATATAGTATAAGCTATATATATATATAGTATATATATATAGTATATATATATATAATATAATAATATATATATATATAATATATATATATATATATATATAATATACTATATATATATATTATATATATATATATATATATATATATTATATATATAATATATATTATATGTAAGATTTTTCTTTTCTTTATTCCAACTTCCTTTATAAAAGAACAGATTATAGAAGTTACCCTTAAATTTAAGTCTTTTAGTGTTACTATTATATTTTCATTTTATGTACAAATATGACGCTGTCTTATTATTTAAGTTACCCGTGTAACGAAGCTTTGAGATGTTTTTAAGTAAAGATTTCTATTTTTTATTTATAATTTAAAAAACACAATGACTTTATTAAATATGTTGGTAAAATAAAATGTATATATAAATTAGAATATTAGAAGAATACATTTGAATCTTTTTGAGCTCCGCAATGATAAAGATTTGAACACGATTTGCCTTCTTAAAAATGTTGCGTATTTGAATAAATTGTTTTATTTATCATTTTAAAATTCGTAATAAAAGATTATTTAAGTTAGTAAATATGTTAATATATTGTATAATATATTAATTCAATTACTTAAGTGTTTAAAATTAATTTAATAAGCCTAAATAGTTTTTGGCTGTTTTTTTCTGTTTTTTCGAGAATTAAGATGACGTCATCAAAGCATCATTTTGATTTGTGTTTTCAAAAATGGATTTAAAGAATTTATAAGGCTTGATAATTAGTTTTAATGAATATAAATAGTAGTTAATTAGTTCCGTTTCGTCGTCCATAAAGCGAATATTAATGATAAAATAAATTAGGCGTTAAAACGTGTCTTTTGGGTCTTGTAAATAAATGCATTTTTCTTAGCTATTAAATAAATTTGTTACCCTTTATTTTCAAGGAAAATACCGAATAATTTAGCACTTATTTCAACAGAATCTAATTTCCTTTAGATTTACGAATAATGTTAAGAAATTGTTTCATTGTAGTTCGTAATTTACTTGTTCAAACTTCTTTGACGAATATAGAGACCGATTTGAGGGATTGTAGAAAGCAAACTGGAGAAATCTCTAGCTCTCTCAAAAGGCAACGTAAGTTTAACTAGAATAACTATTTTAGAGCTGACAATAGTCTCTCAGCCGAACCTTTTTCTCGGGCTCTCAGTGGTTTCTGGAGCTCAACCCCTATCCACTCAGTGGTTGCTGGTGGTAGGCCCCTCTCCAGGTAGCTGCTACTACCAGGCCTTCAGCTCTTTCCCCGACACTCAGTGGTGCTGGATTCCCACTCCATTTTGGAGTTCCAGGACTCTCAGTGGTGCTGGAGTTCAACCCCTATACATTCAGTGGTTTGAAAAGGAAAATCCCATTAGTAGTATTTGCTACCAGGGCCTTCAGCCTTTCCCTAGTCGAATATGGTTGCTGTTTCCCAACTCATTGGAGTTCCAGGACTCTCAGTGGTTGCTGGAGTTCAACCCCTATACACTCAGTGGTTGCTAGTGTTAGGTCCCATAGGCAATATCTGCTGCCAGGCCTTTGAGTACTCAGCAATTATGGGATGAGAAAACCGGGTGCTTTAAAAACTACTTTGAAGCGTTCTTTTTTGGGACGTGGATGGAGCGAGAAGTCGTATACTTTGGCTTTGCGCAGTGGCAGTATCGTAACCAATGAGGTTTAACCGAGGTGGATTATTGCTAGTTGAAAATTATTTAAATGAATGAGTCACAGAAGATTTTACTCTTCATCAGCGGGATTCGAACACTGAACTCCGCGTTGCTAAGGTAACAGTAACCGGATGCTCTAAACCACTATGCATTCCACGTCCCCATTTAAAAAAGTGACCTGTCAAACGTTAGTTTTAAAGCACCCGGTTTTCTCATCCCATTAATTGCTGGTACTCATAGCCTGGCCCCCAAAATTTTAAATGGGAAATGCAGTCAAGAAGATTTTACTCTTCATCAAGCGGGATTCGAACACTGGACCTCCGCGTTGCTGAGGTAACAGTACCGGATGCTCTAACCACTAGGCCATCCATATTTGCAGTACGGCACTATTAGCAAGTATCCACCTACAGAATTCTAGACGAGCATGACTGTTGCCTTCATGCAGGCCTGTATAAAAGGGTACATGTGCTCTCGACGTAGTGTTCGTGCGATAACCAAACGTGTAGATATTCGGCGTGTGCTTGTTGTTGGGCTACGATGATCTATCAGATCTAATGAACGACGATTTGCATTCTTAAAATGTTGTGGTTTTGAATATTTGTTTTATTTTATAATTTAAGAAATGGATAATAAAATATTATTTAAGTTAGTAAATATGTTAATATATTGTATAATATTATTATTAGATTATTATAAGTGTTTGAAATTAATTTAATAAGCCTAAAATAGTTTAAAAGCTTTTTTTCTGTTTTCTGAAGAATTTAAGTTTGTGACGTCATCAAAGCATCATTTTGATTTATTCTTCATAAATAATATTTAAAGTTTTCCAAGGCTTATATAATTAGTTTTAAGATATAATTAGTAGTAATTAGTTCCGTTCTGTTGTCCATAAAGGAATATTAATGATAAGAATAATATTAGGCGTTAAAACGTTTCTTTTGGGTTTGTAAATAAATGCATTTTTCTTAGCTATTAAATATAAATTAGTTACCCTTTATTTTCAAGGAAGTACGAATAATTTTGACTTATTTCAATAGAATTAATTTCTTTAGATTATAAGAATAATGTTTAAGAATCGTTTCATTTTAGTTCGTAATTTACTTGTTCAAACTTCTTTGACGAATATAAGAGGCACGAGATTTGATGATTTCAAAAACTGGAGAAATCTCTAGGCTCTCTCAAAAAGGCAACTGTAGTTTAACTACTTTAGAGCTGACAATAGTCTCTCAGCCGAACCTTTTTCTCGGGCTCTCAGTGGTTTCTGGAGCTCAACCCCTATCCACTCAGTGGCAACACGCGAAGTGCCTTATCCAGGTAGCTGCTACTACCATGCCCATGAAACAATCCTCGCAACTCGGTGGTTGCTGGTCCCAACTCATTTGGAGTTTCCAGGACTCTCAGTGGTTGCTGGATTTCAACCCCTACTCACGCAGTGGTTGCTGGTGGTAGGTTCCCATTAGGTAGTATTTGCCTACCAGGCCTTCAGCTTTCCCCGAAACTCAGTGGTTGGCTGTCCCAACTCATTTGGGAGTTCCCAGGACTCTCACGTGGTGCTGGAGTTCAACCCCTATACACTCAGTGGTTGCTAGTGTTAGGTCCCATAGGCAATATCTGCTGCCAGGCCTTCAGCCTTCCCCCGAACTCAGTGGTTGCTGGTTCCCAACTCATTTGGAGTTCCAGGAATCTCAGTGGTTGCTGGAGTTCAACCCTTATACACTCAGTGTTGCTGGGTTAGGTTAAATTAGGTAGTATCCGCTACCAACCTTAAGCCTTCCCCAACTCAGTGTCGCTAGTTCCCAACTTCATCTGAGTTCCAACCCTTATACACTCAGTGGTTTGCTGGGGTAGGTCCTCCCTTATAGTAGAAATACGTCAAGCCTTCGCCTATTTTATTGCAAATTAATATCCGTTTAGTCTTTTTTTCAGTACCATGAAAACAGTTTATTGAACCTGTGTGTTGAACTGTGTTCACGCTCACTCCTGAAGTTACCATCTAGTCCGCTCAATTGAAGTCACGTGCCTTAACGTCAAAGTTCCTGATCTTCTTAGGAAAGCCCTACGCTACCGATTTATGTCATACCATATTGCTCGCTTATGTTAAATAAAGTATTATATTTCAATAAAGTCAGACTTGAAATAAAGTTTTTATCCATAAATCAATAATATTTGTATCATTAAGCTTAAACATTTACAATATATATATATATATGTCAGATTGTACAATCTTAATATATATATATATATATATATATTATATATATATATATATTATAATATAGTATATAATATATATATATATATATATATATATTATATATATATATATATATATATATATATACGGATATATATAATATATATTATATATATATAATATATATAATTATAAATTATATATATATTATATATATATATATAACGTATTAATATATGATATTATATATATATATATATCTATATATTAATATATATATATATATATAATATATATAAATATATAATATATATATATAATATATACTATATATATATATATATATAATATATATATATATAGTACTATATACTTATATATGTATATAAAGATTAATATACTTGAACCTGCCTGATTAGTATTATGAGGAGAAATGTGTTTTAGTGGGATGGATGTGCCTGATGTTCACTGCACATCTTTACAAATCTGGGAATTAAACTGGAAACAGCCACCCTTCTTTCCTGTTCTACATTTACGTTTGATCCATACCTGCTTTTTATGACAGCTACAGCTGAAAAATAATAGCTGTCAGAAAGTTCAATTTCACTTGAAGTTACAAACTGCTCGAAAACCTTACAATTTTTAACGGATATTCATTTTTTATTGATAACCAAAAGTCAGTCAAACCCATTGCTCGTCAAATTATTTTTTTTAATGTATTGTCGCAAGACAGATCAATTAAAGGATATAACTCTCTTCCCATAAGCAATTTCAGGTGGCGCTATGGACTGAATGGGCTTGTATCCATGAAAAACTTATCAATCTTACGTTACATCTTCATGAAAATATTTTTTCAAAACACACGGTAAGATTTAAAAAGTACGAGCTGAAAAACAGATATAATAGCTGTCAGAAAGTTCAATTTCACTTGAAGTTACAAACTGCTGCTAGCAGGGGAAACAGTCTTGATCAGGATCTTTAATTTTTTCTTTTCCACAGCTCTATTTTTTTTAATGAAAGACAAAAAATTTTCTGCCAGCTTCAGAATATGCATTTTCACACCCTGTAGAGAGAGAGATTCAGCGTTTATAACGTTTTAAAGATATCACACAAGTATGCAAGCTTCACCAAAAAATCCTCATATATGAACAATTCTGCATGCTGATGTTTCTCTTCTTCAAGAAAAAGATATATTTCTTCGCGTAAATCAAATGTACGTTTCAGTACTGTACATTGCCTAGAGAGAGCCATCGCCATGGGCAATAATATAATAAAGTCATGTATTCTGATCCCATGTCCTTACACAATTTTTTGAAAAACCTAGCTTTCATTGGTCGAGTTTTAATAAAATTTACATTTACTACGTACTCTAAAACCATATTGAGTGGAATACTCAAGTTCTTTGAGGCGAGAGCTTCTTTGTGAATGATACAATGTGTCCACAATGAAAGTGGGGCTTTTTTACGAATAAGAGCTTGTAACCCACTGTAACGACCAAACATTGAACGGCCACCATCTGTACAAATACCATTGCATTTTGCCCACTCCAATTTATTATCATTCATAAATGAATCTAGGATCTCAAACAAGTCTTGAGCTTTTGTACTTGCATTAATACTTTTACAAAAAAGAAGATCTTCTATAATATCAATAACGTCTACGAACCGAACATAGCAAATTAAATGCGCATCCTTATTATTATCCAATGCTTCATCTAATTGCAGCCCAAATTCATTTTCTTTTACTTTTTCAATTAGCTGATCATTGAAATCTTCCGCCATATGTTGGATTCTTCGATTAATATGTTGTCAGACAAACTCACTCTCACATGTGCTTTTCCGCCGACTCACAATCATAATGTTCACTAATCAACTGCAGCTGTAGAAATTACCTTTTCTGCTATTGTTGGGTTGTATTACGTTGGGTTACATGTAGAAAATTTTAACATAAATATTATTATAATCTGCCGAGAAAAAGTACCTTTTTGGTGTTTTAATTCTTTCGCCTTCCTATCAAAAAAACCTTTGAGGTTTACCAATCATATCACGATGATTGGTTTCTATGTGCCTTTTGCGCTTACTTGGATTCATGCCCTCAGGTGCCAAAACTTTGAGGAACAATACGCATTGCGGTCTCTGTTCGCCCCTAACATCAATGGCTATAAAACCAAAATTCAAATAAGCTTCATCATATTTACGGTGATTTCCGTTTTCTCAATTCACCACTTGTCCTTCCCACTATCTCTTCATTTTTACACTACGACGTTTATTATCCATTTATAAAGTTTCACACCAATATTTAAAATTTTAAATGTTAAAAGAGATGCCACTTCGCAACCCTTTTTGTTTAACTAGATATTGGTGACTAGTATTTATTATCCAACTAAAAAATATAACTAATTCATTGAAACACACTATGTTAAAGAGGAATATCATCAAAGACTGACT
>JABUQX010025958.1:17500-35000 GCA_015478945.1 Trachelipus rathkii
GAGAATGAGGGACCAGAATGAGGTGGAGCTTGATGAGCAATGTATGGCGTTCCATACTCCGTCAAATGTCTGTGTGATTTTATGTTCAAGCCATTACGCAAGTCTGCCCGTAGTTCCTAAGAGCAGAAAACCATAAATCGGGGGTTAAATAGGGAAAGTACATCGCCAGTAGACCTGAACACCAAAAGCCGGGACTGGCGATCGGTAAAGAAGAGAATGAGAGTTCGCTGGCGATGTTTCTAAAGGGAGAGTTGAGAAAGGTTTCCAAAGAGCTTAGATGAGTTAAAAAAGTGAGAGCTATATTGGTTGGATAGTAGAGAACGGAGCGTGCTTCCTTTTTTTCGGAACAGGTTGGACATATGTGCGCTTCCATCACTGAGGGAAAGTGCTAATATTAAGACATAGAGAATATAGCTGAACGAGGGGCGGGTGGTGTCAGCTCGTAAGCACATTCCCTCAAAGACTCGTGTTTTTTTCCAACCCTGTGTTATACATTACTAAACTGGATAATAACCGAGTAAAGATAGAACATCTATTTTGAGCTCATGAGAGGAGCGTTTAGGAATTTTGATAAAAAAAAAGTTTATTATCTTATCAAAATCTAAATCTAAGTACACAATTTAAAATCTGATGAAGAAAATATTTTATGAAAGGCTCGTAAATTAATGTAGATGAGCTTGTGGAGCGAGTAGTGAAGCGTTTATACGGAAGGTGTAGGTGGAAATATTTGATTACCGTTTACGTTAATTCACTAAAGTAACCTAATGAGTCGTTACTTCTTTTTGATTTTAACGGGAAAGCGTAAAATTGTGTAGACGATTAAAAGAATTACGCAGTTAAATTAACTGGAATTTAAAACGCTTTAAGCGCGTTGTAATGCCTACTCTTTGTGTAGTGTATATATATATATATATGATAGATATGTATATTGTAGTAGTATATTTTATCATAAATGAAAAGTAATATATATATACATAATTATATAATGTAATAGTAATATGTATATATATTATGATAGGGATATTAGAAGTAGGTAGTATGAATATAGAGATAGAGATTAGTAATATATAGTATAATATAGTGATATATATTAGTGGGTATTTATTAGTAATATATATAGTATATTAGATAGTATATGTTTGACTTACTTTCTTTCCCTCTGAGGAAGGCTACGGCTGTCAGCGTAGGAAAACGAGTCGATTTTTGTAGGCCCCAGGCAATATAGGCCTATCGAAATATATAATGTGAGCTATTCT
This sequence comes from Trachelipus rathkii, assembly GCA_015478945.1. Classification (NCBI taxonomy): domain Eukaryota; kingdom Metazoa; phylum Arthropoda; class Malacostraca; order Isopoda; family Trachelipodidae; genus Trachelipus; species Trachelipus rathkii. Next base: position 18,757 of record JABUQX010025958.1, read on the forward strand.
CTCCTCTGGCTTAGTTTCATCTTACTCAGAGGTAAATTGAGTACACCTCCTCCTTGAATAGGCCTCTGCCCGTGAGCGGTGGTGTAAACTGTAAAAAAAAATGTTATGATGATTTCCTATGAAAAATATTTTATTTCTTATTGCAGGTGATTGACTTGCTTAGCTGGGCGACAATCTGTTATTTCATTACAATGCCTTGTTTTGCCCTACTTCTGGTATATTGCTATTTCATCTGGATACTGAGAGCCGATGCTCTGTAAGCCTAGTCGAGAAGGAAGCGTATGTATTGTTCAAAAACTGCTTTATTTTTCCCGAATTTGGTGCCTGTAAGGTTTACAGGGTCAACTCTACATAGTCTTTTATCCTCACCATAAAACATTTCAATTCATTTGGCAATTTTGCAAAAAATAAAGTTTTTATCCATAACATTATAAAATAAAATCATATATAATATATATATATTATATATATATATATATATATATTTATAATACATATATATATATATATATATTATATTATATATGTATATAATATATATATATATATTATATATAGTTTATATATATATATATATTATATATATATATTTATTATTATAAATTAATTTATAATATATATATTATAATTAATATTTATATATATATATATATATATATATATATATATATTATATATATATATATATATAATATATTATATATAATAAGAGTATAGTAGTATATAGGAGTATATTGAGTAGTAACGATATATATGGTATAGTACTTTATATATATATATATAGTAATGTAACGTAATTATATATGTGGGGAGAGAAGGTAGGTGATTATATATATATAATATATATATATCTATAGTATTATATATCATATATATATATATATTATATATATTATATATAGTTATATATATATATATATATATTATTATATATATATATATTATATATATATAATATATAGTATATATAGTTTATATATATTTATTTATATATATATATATTATATATAGTAATATATTTATATTAATATTACTATTATATATATTATATATATATATATAATTATAATAGTATATATTATATATAGTATATATATATATATATATATATATATATCTATACTTTATATATATATATATATATTATATATATGATTCTAATCACTTTTTTTTCTTACGCTCCTGGACTAGACAAGGCAAAATTAATAGGAACACTTGAATGTTCCTGTCCTTATTTTGCTCTATTTTCCAATTTACCATTGTATTGGTTGCCGACAATTGTGGAATCCTTGTACTAGTAATAGGGTGAGATGAGTGTGAATCATTATGATAGAGCGATTTTGTTGCATTTGAAAGAACAATGCGTAAAAAGCTGAAAATAATTCGTTAAAATTTAGAATTTGACAGAAAAAAATTCTTAGATAATTATTTTAAAATTTAAAATTTGAAGTAAATAAATTCATTATTTTAAAATATGATACCTGTAATTAATTAATTACGAGTTAGCAATTATTTTAACCATTTTATTAATAATTTTTGAATTTATTCTAAACGATGTGGGAATTCAGAAAGTAAAAAATTGCAAGTTTTCGTAATGGTAATTTAATTTTTTTTTTTAAAGGTGTTAATATTTTTACTTGTAACTTCTTGGCAATAAATAAACATAATTTTAAATTCATCGCTTCTTTTGATTTCTTTTACATTTAACTTTTACTATCCCTGAGAGAAGGCATTACTCCTGATCGTATTTTATTAAGAGGGGGTCATCACCTCCTGTGCGAAGGCTTTATTGAATAAGGATCACTTCTCCCTGTCAACACTAAGGATAGGAAGGTTACTACTCTGTTCAAAGGATAAAATAAATAGTTCTCAACAATTGGAACATATATTTTCTCAAATAATTCACCCCCCACTGTGAGATTTTATCAAAGAGCATCGCTTAACCTTTGGCGAAGATGTTCATCGGAGATGAAATCAGTTCTAAAAAGATTTAATTTAAATGTGTTTACAAACTAGCGATGATTTACACAAACTCAAGGGAACAACACGTGGGCGAAAGATATATCTCAAGTAACGTCACCACCTGCTCGGGAATTCTCAAGGTTCACAAGTACAACACCTGGAAGGTGATTTTACTCAAAGAAGTGCATCAATACCTGTGGAAGATAACTCCAAGATGGTGGCTACACCTGTCCGAAAATTATTCTGCATAAAATCCAGTTGGAACTTTGACAATATCCATAATCGATTACTGCAATGCATTTTGGTGAAGCAAGAAATAATCTTCTTGTTTGACCAAGATGATTCTATTCGAGAACAAATTTAATTTCAGTCACCGCAAAATAATTGTTAAGAATTTAGTGGCTTGTGTTTGTTTTTTACGAAAGAATATTATCTAACTACTTGTTGCTTGTGTATATATGAATTTATATATTGGTATTTTGAAATTTTGTTGTGAATTAACAAAATATCATTAAGCGACACTTTTTTAGAATGTAAATGAAATATTAAAAAGTAAAGAAATTTAATCTTTGTTTTTTAGCTTCACACGCATAATAATGAATCGTTTATACGAAAATTTAAATAAACGTTATAATACGTAAAAGGGAGCTAGTACAAAATGGTAGACAGGGAAAGAGTAACCGACAGGTCAAAACTGGTCGCATTTGTATAAAAAGAAAGGTTATTTAAAGTTCTCTAATCGATCCAACAAATTAACCTAACCTAACCTAACTAGCCTAACCTAACATAACCCTAGCCTAACGCTTAACCTAACCTAACGCTACCTAACCTACCTAAAACCTAACCTAACCAACTAACCTAACCTAACTAACCTATCCTAACGCCTGCTTCGGTCTGTATGGGAAATTTTTTTGAAGTCATTTTCCCTGTCGACCATTTTAGCTAGTCCCCAACCTAAGCAGCTAGCAAAGATATAATACTGTCATGAAGGAAAATAATAGATTTGATCATAAGTACCTAAGATTTTAGCCTGATTTTGTATTTATAAATGTTACTGGAACAGAAATACATTTACTTTTGTTTCAGGGGCTGTGTTTTTGAAAATATTGCTTATTATTACCTTTTATTTCGATTTGAAATGGTGTTATAAGTTTCTCGTATATTTAAATGTTTCTGAATAATTAACATAGCTATAATTTTGCTGATATTTAATTCGCTGATGTTGCTGGGTTCCATGTAAAGTTTTTTATGTTATTCATTTTCTTATCCTTTCTTGTTTCAGGTGTTGATATTGCTTACAGTGAAATTCAACTTAAATCAGGATTGATGTGTTTTGATTCATTTACGGAGAGTATTGTAAAAAGAGCTTATTTGGCAATTCAAGGTAAAACTTGGGGGAAAGATAAGTCATGGACATCTCAGTATTGTGTGCAAAGTTTGCACTCAGCTTTTGCCACAATAGGCCAAAGGAAAAGAAGGTTTATAAAATTTAAATACCAATGGTATGCGGAGAGAATAGAACTTCATTGATTATTATTTTGTCATGTATATAAAGAGTAAAGTAGACGTAAACAGAGTAAATTGACGTCCTACTGATAAGATTCCTACTGGACAGCCAGTTGATATCGATAATTTATATATGCCACATTATTAAGGCTATTCTGCAGAACTCCCTCGGAGAAGATAAAATCAGGTATTGACAAAGAAGCATTGTGGAACATAAATGATCTGATTTGAAGACAATACATTTGTCAGCTGCAGAATGTTTAATCGACAGGAATTGAGCTTTATCATAATGAAATTAAATCTTTTGAATAAATTGTGTGAAATATTAGTTTCGAAAGTAAGAAATTCTTTTACTATTATCTGGACTAACATCACTTTTATATCACCAAATAAAGAATTCTTGTTATTCTCCAAATGGGAAAATTTGGTATTACGTAACAAGGCACAAAATTGGGTAATAAACTACCATAACGTATACTCACCATAGCTGATGGCAAGTTTATTCATTGAAAGCTCCAAATGACGGCCAAATATTTCTACAAAGCTCACAAAGAATGCAGATCAATCCCAGCTGAACTCATCTTACGAGTTGATCTTAAGTTAGTGAATTTTCTTTGGTTCAGCAGCGTAGGTAAAAAAAATATCTGTGCATTTTATGTCTCTGTCACAGAAAAGAAAAAGATAATCACTGGTTGAGAATACATTGGCTCCTTTGGAGAGAATAGAGCGATTGGAGAAAAAATTATCATAAAAAGTCTTTGGTTGACAAAGGAAAAACGATATCCTTCCCGCTGAACATCAAACTAGGTTTGATGAAATAAGGAAATAATAAATAAGGGCTTTGAGCGGAGATTGTAGGTAATTTGGCTGAGTATGTTCAATATTTTATTCCCTGAACATGGAAATATAGAAAACAGGTAAATTAAGGAAATTTTGAGACTCAAATTTCCAAAATTCAAAGGGAACCCTTGAAAGGTATGAGTGTTCATTATATTGTTTGGTTGTAAAAAAATTCCTTGGAAGTTATAAGTTCGACAATTATGATGAACTAATGGACAATATGCTGATTTCACTTTGTAAACTTAACTGTAATTAGAGCATCAAAATGTTTTGCTTTTACAGTCATTTCTGTAAATCAGGATAACTTTGGTGCTATAAACCACAAACAGAACAACGATTTTTTCTAGAAGCATAAAGTCATAGAGAGAAGGTTACTGTGGTAGAAGGGATACTCACATAATTGGAGATTACTGTTACAGCATGAAACGAAAATGTTCAAGTAGAATTTCAGGAACGAGCATAACCTCACAAAAGAAGGTTTTATTTTGTTTTTCGTGTACCTGTTTGTTTGAATTAAATAAATTTTGTGTGCTTTTGATCGGCACATTCAATCGTTTCAATAAACAAGTTATATAAATACTTTATATAAGATATTATACTATCAATTTTGAGAAGCATATATGAAATGAAGAAAAAGTATTGTTACTTTTGAAATAACTACTTCAGATATATTTTAAAAACAAGTCTTACAGTTTTATTAGCGAGAAATTATGCTCCTTCATTTTTTGTGTAATCAATAATAAGCAAATAAATGGTTAGCCCAAAGCATAGCTTATGATGCTTATAACGTGCAAGGCTCTGTTATAAAAAGAAAGAATACTAGGATGGACTTTTAACAGAGAGGAAAAGCACAACGACTCTCGAATGGAAAATGTTTACCGAGAGGTATGAGGTATGAGGAAAAATGAGGTATGCTTTTATATATTATCAAAAATTGATATATATGAAACTTTGGGGTGTACCAAGTGTTGAAATAGACTATGATCATTAAGCACATTGCAGTTATTGTTTTAGTATAGAAAACCATTGAATAACAAGAATAAACTACTAGAGAATTAAATAAAAAAAATAATCCTAAAAGATTTAATGGCAGAACTTTAAAGAAATAATTAAATTTGCAAATCTTAAATGTCAGTAAACTAAAAGATTTATGCAGAATTTAAAAATAATTAAATTTGCGCAAATTTTAAAATGTCAGTAAACCTCAAGAAGGGATCAAGGTTAAGGAGCTTTGACGAACTTTTGTTAGCATATTAATTTATTAACATAGTATAAGAAAATGTTGGGGTTTCAATAAAAGGGAATTTATATTTTCTTACGTTCTCAAAACTTATAGTGCTTTTATTTTAGTTTCTTTGTACTTTTAAGAATTTATTTAGTTGGAAATTAGTAAATAAATACAAACTTTCTATTTATCATACTTCAACTTTTTCCTATATTGATTTAAATCTGATCGATATAAAAACTGTAAAGTTGACACAGTAAACTCTATATGCAAAGATCTTTTAAAAATTGGGTTTTTCGTGAATCATTCTTGATTATTATTTTTGGATTCAAGATCTTGGCTTTTTTCACGGTAATCCTGTGCGATTGGGGTTTAGGTATGTGCAATATCAAATACTTATATTGAGTAGAGATTAAAGTAATGGTCCTATAAATCCCACATTTCATTTACACTTGGGTAAATATCAGCAAGAATGTCGGCACAAGCAACTGGCAAGAGCGCAATTCCCGGTAATATTTGATTTCTTTCTGATTAATGAATTTGATTTTCACTTGTAGACGGTATTATAACTTACGCGGGCAGGTAACCCTGTTATTTCATGTCTTAGCGCATATTGTTTACATTCTGATATGAGTTAATATGCGTGAAGGTTCTTTTAAAATTGTAAAATTCGCTTATTATGTTTCAATAAGATGCTATTAGAAATAAAGAAATGAAAGAATCCTATTATTATAATTATCATTGTTAATGTTGGAATCACGAACGCATTTCCGATTGAAAATCTGCAAGTTGTACTGATTCCGAAGCTTATATACACAACCCAAGTTAGCGATTAGGTCCGAAGGAAGAAATGACGGGATGTAAAATTTAGCTCTTTTGCACAATAAAATCAGAAGTAAACATCGTTATGAAAAAATCATTACTGTTAATATAAAATACATTGGTATTCTATAAATATATAAAGAACAATAAAGAGGAATAAATTTCATATAATGAATTTTGAAATATTACATGAAAATTATACCTTTAATTTAATATTAATATATTTACTAAATAAAACATTGCCGATGCCGAAAATATTTACATATTAATTTAGATAAGCTTGATTAGTTTCTAAGTTAATAATTTTTTGTTTAATTAATTTAACAAAACGTTTTCAGATAACCTTATCATATATTGCCTTTCGATTGACTTTATCGTTTCCATGGTAGTCCTTTATTTGAATCTTATATTATATTTACTTTTATTTTTGCACTTTCTTAAATTCTCTCTCTCTTCTCTCTCGGTCTTCCTCTCTCCTCCTCCTCTCTCTCTTCCTCTCGTCTCTCTTCTCTCCTTCTCTCTCTCAATGTCAGCACGCGAATTGCACAGAGGAAAGTGTTCCGGGCTGCTCTTGAACCTTAGAGCGATTTTGCATATTCATGGCCGCTTTATTCAAATTTTTGTATTCTCAAGACTACAGAAAATTTTATTTTTCTAAATCACTTGAAGAGTTTACGAACTTTTAACATTCCTCCCTTTGGAAACATTGAAGGCGCTAAGAATTAACTTTTCAATTCTATCCATTTAATTTAGGTCTTTTTTCTAAAAGTAACAACTGAAATACTATAAGTTTTCAGGTTCAGTGACAACTAGTACACTTATTCACAAAATAAAAAAAAATAGCCCATTTTTTCATTTTTTTAAATTATACAACTAACTATTTAAATTTACTTTTTAGTCCTGAAATTTCTCAGGCTATGAATATATTTGAGAAATAGTTTTAGATTTCTTTTGTGTTATTAGTATAAGAAAGTATAATCATGAAGTTTTGAGTTTATGTAGGGCCAATGGTGCTTTCAAAATACAAATTTTCTTCTTTTAGTATTAGTACGTTTTGTTAAATTTCTTTCTGTAGTTCATTTAAAAAAATACATATTTTCTTTTTTGTTACTTTCTTTTAACTTTTATTTTGAGAGTTTTGTTCTAAATCTTTGTAGCTTTTTCTAACTCCTTAAAGACAATTCTCTTTTTTAACTTTATTTCGTTAAGTCTGTCTTCGCTTTTCTTCTTTGAGTAAATTTGCTTTTCTTTGAATAAAGCGGCCTACATGTACTTTTCTTTATTTCTAGAATTTTCAAAGAAATAGATTTTGGAAAAGATTTCATGAATTAGTTTAAACATCCGCACTTTTTTGCAAATTCTTTATTTAGTTTTTTTTTACTGTAATGAGAATTTTTTACTCAACACTTTAATTTGCAATCAACACCCATTCTTGAAAAATGTAATTTCTCTTAATTTATAGCAACAAAAACCTTACATGTAGATAAATTCAAGCTTATTTAATAATAAAAAATACGTTTATAATTCAGCTTTATTATTGAATTCGATTATCTTCTTGTTCTTTATGAATCTTACATTATATTGAACTTTTTTTTAGCACTTTTAACTAAATTCTCTGTCTGTTTATTATCAGTAAGTGAAATGCACAAAGACTATGCTCAGGCTTTTTCTTGGGCACTAAGGCATTTTTCGTCATATACATCTCATTTATTAATATTTTATATTACAGATTAATTAAAGAAAATATTTTTATTTGATTCTTACAATTTTGACGAACTTATCTATATTTATATATAATTTATATATAATATATATATATATTATATATATATTAATATATATATGTATATATATATTATAATATTTATATATATATATTATAGTTTCTTAGAATGTCAAAATGTTCTAGGGACATTTTGTAATTTACAATAGAGCAATTTAAAAGGAGAAATGATTATAAATAATCTTACAATTTTTTTTTTTTTTTTTTCTGTTACCGAACGAATAATTCAATTGATTTGTTTTGTTTTTGCTTCTAACTCTTTTGACCTACATATGAACAAGAAATAGTCTAAATGTTTCAATTTCATTAAACAGAACTGTCGTTAAGACTTTACCTTTAAGCGACGATATAATATATATTATTATATAATATATGTACTATATATAATATTAGCTATATATAAATATATATATGTATATATAGTAGTATATATATATATTTATATATATATATAATATATATATAATATAGGCATACATTTAAGAAACATGATCATTAAAATTGTGATCACTCTACAATTTTGCGGAACGGGTCGAGAGTCGCTTGGGTCGAGTCGTTGCGCATTGACTGCGTGAGTATTTATTTATATCTATATATATAATAGTTATAATATTATTAATATATATATTATATATATAATATAAATATATTTATTATAATATATATATTATACTATATATTATATATTTTATATTATATATATAATATTATATCTTTATATATATATATATATATATATATATTTATATTATCTATATATATATATATATATATATTATAATATATATATATATATATATTTTATATATATATATATATATATATTATTTAATATATAATAATATATATATATAGTTATTTAGTATATATATATATATACGATTATATATATATTATATAGTATATAGTTTATATAAATATATATCTATATATATATTATATATATTAGTATATATAATATATAATGAATTTAATATTTATGTTTCTTTTAGTGAGTGAAACCGGTTGGGGACAGAGGGAGGCCAAGTCCCCCATCGCCCACCTATAGGCGATAGCCCCCGCTCTTCATCTTTCCCGATTTCCCTCGGGGATCTTTCTTGTAGTTAAAAAAAACTTTTTATAAAATTAAAATTGCGCAATATTTTTTTATTTCTTTTAACTAAGAGAAACCCGAGGGAAATGCAAAAAATGAAGGGTCGGGGCTTGATCGACCTATAGGTGGAACGACGGGGGACCTCGTCCCCTCTGTCCCCAACGACTCCAGCCCTTAAAAAGAAACAAATATTAAACCATATATAATATATATATATATATATATATTTATATATATATATAATATATATATATATATTAGTATCTTATAATATATATATAATATTATATTATTATTAGTGATGGGACGATTACCGCAACCGCAACCGCAAATGCGAAGCACCAGACATATTGACAACCACGGCAACTGCAACGCGGTTTCACTGGTGTACACAATCGCAACACAACGCACCGGGTTGTCACTGGTCTTCATAATGCAACTGCGGTTGTCATTAAGTTCATTTTAAAAATACTCTCTTATGCTATCAAAACTTTCTCTCTATTTACATTTAATATATATATATATATTATATATATATATATATATATATATATATATATATATAATTATGATATTATATATTATTTATATATATTATATATAATAAAATTTAAAATTTCAAAATTAATAATAATAAAAATATCAATAATGATAATAATAATAATAATATAATAATAATATAATGTAATAATAATAATAATAATAATAATTATAAAATTTAATAATAATAATAATAATAATATATCATATATATATAAATATAATAATAAATTAATAATAATAATAATATATTCTATAATAATAATATAATATAAATAACAAATATTTTATTAATTATAATTATAATATATTATTATTATATTATTATTTTTATTATTATTATTATTTTATTATATTATTTTATTTTATTTTATTTATTATTATTATTATTATTATATTATTTTATATATTATTATTATTATTATTATTATTATCATTATCATTATCATTTCATTATCATTATATTATCATTATATATTATTATTATTATTATTTTATTATTATTTATTATTATTATTATTAATTATTATTATTATATTATTATTATTATTATTTATTATTATTAATTATTATTATCTTTATTATTATATCAGGGTGTATTACTAAGTAATCAATTATGTTATCATGATAAGTGGAAGCGTGAGTAAGATAAATGGAGTTGAAGTGATTGGTTATATTAATAGAGGAGTGGGAGAGACAGTTATGTCTCCTTTTATTCAAGTGTGGTAGTATGAAGGGGTTTAATGAAAGTCGGGTGGCATTGAGGTGTTAGAATGATGAGAATGGAAGAGAGGGGAGGGTGCCCTACCTATTATGTGCGGATGATTTGCTTTTGCGAGGCGAATCTGAAAAGAGTTTGAGAGGAATGGTAGAGGGATATGGCAGGGTGTGTAAAAGGATGGTTTGAAAGTAAACGTAGATAGAGTACGGTTATTGTTGTGAGTGAGGAGAGTCCTCGGTGTGAAGTTATGCTAGATGGTGAACAACTGGGACAAGTGTCTGAGTTTAAATATTTAAGATATATGTTGGATGAAAAGGGAACGAATGATGCAGAGTGTATAGTAGGAGTGAATGAATAGGAAGGTGGTTGGTGCAATTAAATCGTTGGTGGATGTAAAGGGACTAAGTCTTGAGTGCGCTAGGTTCTTACATGAGGATAGGTTGCTATCTGTGTTAATGTATAGTAGTGAAACTATGTTTGGAATAAGAGGTATAGTTCTAAAGTACAATGTGTTCAGATGGACAATCTTTGGGGTGTGTTAGGTATAAGAAGAATTGAAAAAATGAAGAATGAACACATTAGGGGTTGTGTGGAAAGGATAGATGATAGTGGTTGTTAAGTGGATATATAGGTGGTATGTGCTAGGGAGTTGACCGTTGAGAGAAGAAGAAAAAATGGATTGAGTTAGTAAAGGGAATGCCTGAAAGAGGAGAATGAGTAGTTGGCAGAAGCGAAGAAAAGGTGCTAAAGGGTGAATGGCGGGGTTTTGTGGAGGGGGGGGTTATGGTTTCTGTCACCTGGGCCAGGGATGACCCTACGCTGACGAGATGCACAGTGAGGTGTCCGTTGCCAGTCCAGTGAAACCCTAGGTGTTTATTTTTTCCTACTGCGCGAGTTCTCATTAGGGTAATCAGGGACGGTAAGGCTTGGCTTTCTTTTCGATTGCGTCACATTTTCTACTACTTTTCTGTTTCCGGTGCATGTGACGCACCTTACCCATCTTTGGGGATAATATGATTATTTATATTATTATTATTAATTTATTATTATTTTATTATTATTTTATTATTTTATTTTATATATTTTCATTATTAATTATTATTATTATTATTATTATTTATTATTATTATTATTATTTATTATTATTTTATTATTATTTTATTAGTAGTAGTAAGTAGTAGTAACAGAAAGCAATGTTAAATTTGTTTTTATGCAACGATAGCCGCAACGACAACGAACCGCAACCGCAACACGTTTGTTTGAAAATTAAGAACGCACAAAAAACACAACGTGGGTTGTTGAAAAATTTAGGGAACGGAAAATTCAGCTTCGGTTCTAATCACTATTATAATATATTATATAATTATTATTATATATATATATATAGTAATATATATATTATATATATTATATAATATAAGTTATTATAATTGATATAGTATAATATAGTATTATATACTATATTATATATATTATTATTATTTATATATATATTATATATATCTATATATATGAATATATATGAATATATATAAGTGGCGGCTTTTGGGGTAGGCAGAGTAGGCAACGCCTACTGCCTTAGTGAACCCAAAAATATTAAAAAGTCAGTAATATATATATCATATTATATAGCTATATATTATATATATATATAATAGTATATATGATATATATATAATACTATATATTATAATATATTATATATATTATATATATATATATGTGTGTGGTGTGTGTGTGTGTGTGCGTGTGTGTAGTCGAAGGCCTCACTGACTAAGCCGCAGACTGAATTTCTTCCTACTCGATCCTTTTTTTAATATTATGCGATTGGTGCAACTCTTATTTCTCTGGAGTCAAAAAGAAATAGTTCCCTTTTCCTATATGGATAGGCACACTTCAGGTGTTCTGAACACCGACTCAACTAGCAAGTCATTTTTTTTATAAAATACATCGCCCAATTTAAAATTAGCATTAGGCAAGAAATATAAATAATATTATTAATATAATAATAATTAATAATTTAACTAATTAATTAATTTTTATAATAACTTGATCATCTCTTTATACGACTTATTTATTTCATGATTTCATATAGAATTCATCTGATTCATGTCTTGGCCAGCGAGAGTTCTGGCCGTACTCCGTTGAGTTCAGAACTCCTACTATGCTAGTAAGCTAATTTGCCTCGAGACCAGTAGTTTTATTCCATGTTATTAGTGAGACACTGTTTCTGTGTGGAGTTGGAGGTTAGTAATAATAAGCTTTTATATTATTTTACTAAAATTTAATTTAGTACTGTTTTTGCGCGTGTTGTGTTTAATAAAGAATTGAGGCTCTTTAGTTTTATAAATACGGGGATATTAAATTCGTATTCGATTTAAGTTTTATTAAAAATTACTAAATTTTTTCCTGAGTGTTGTAGGGCCTATATGTATATATATATATATATTATTATATATATGTATATATATATATATGATATATATATATATATATATAGTGATGATATATATATATATATATATTATATAATATAAAGTATATATCTATATATATATATAAAATATATATAATATATATATATATAATATATAATATCTATAGAGTATATGATATATATATATATATATATATCATATACTATATATATATATATATATATAATATATATATATATATACTATATAATAATAATATATATAAATATATATATAATAGCTATTAATAATATATAATATATATATAATTAGTATAATATATATATCTATTATATAATATATATGTATATATATTATATATATATATATATATATTTAATATATATTTATATATATAATATTTATTTATATAGATATATATAAATACTATATATCTACTATATAATATATTATAATAGTATAATTAATATATACTATATATAGTATATTATATATATAATATAGTATATATATATTATTATATATAATATGTATATATATATAATATATATAATATATATAGTATATATATATATTATATATAGTATATAATATATAGTTATATATATATATAATTATATATATTATTTTGATTTGCCTACTCAAGAATTTTGACCACGAGCCGTTTTCCTCCACTCCTGTTATAGTATATTTATATATAATATATATATAATATATATATTATATATAATATAATATATCTATATATATATATGATATATATTATATATATATATATATATATAATATATATATAATTATTTATATATATACATATATATATATATATATATAATATATATTAATATTATAGTATATATATATATATGTATATATATATTATATATAATATATATATTATATATATATATATAGTATATCATTTAATATATATATATATAATATATATAAATATATAGAGTATATATATATATATATTATATATAGTAATCATATATACTATATATATTATATATATTATATTTTAATAATATATATATATATATAATATATAGCTTCACGCAGTCAATACCAACGACTCAACCAAGTGACTCCTCGAACCCGTTCGGGAAAAATAATGATATAATTCCTAACTGATCACCGTTCTTTCAAATTATGGCCACATATATATGACTATATAGGTATATAATATATATATATATATATATGATATATATATATATATATAAATAATATATGTATATATATATATATATAAATATATATATATCCTTCGATTGGGAAAGCCCAGAGGCGTACTAAGTTTCACCAACGTTGGAAAAACTCAAGAAGAAAGATCGAATTTATTGGCCTTCATACAGTACTCGTTCTTTGACAATATAAAGGGATTGAGTTTAAAGAATTTACCAGTGGAATATACTAGTATATATGATATATATATAATATATATATATATGTATAATATATATATATTATAAATATATATATATATATATAATATATATATATATATAATAATATAGTATATATATATTTATAATAAATATATATATAGTATATATATTAGTATATAATATATATATATATAGTATATACCAGTATATATATAGCTATATATTACTATATATATATATAATAAGTATATATATATACTAATATATAGATATATATATATATATATATATATATATATATAAGAATGAGCATAGCAGTTAAGTCTGAGTTCAAATAGTTGGAATGAGGAAGGATAGGACTGTGTTGATAGGAGAATCGTACAATTTCTCCTCAAAGGAAGAGGTATGGTACTGGAGAATTCATAAAAGCATTCTCCATTATAATAGCGATAATAGTAATAGGATAAGGATAGTAGTAATGCAAGAGTTCGACGGGCATAAATATACTGAAGAGTGTTAGTGATGAGCGGAAGAGGAATAGAAACTAGATAATAGATAGTTAGTTAGTAATTTTTCCAAAGCTCAGGTAGATCTTTTCCGTCCATTTAAACACGTAGGAGTATACTTTACAAAGCACTGGTGGGTTAATACCAAAGGTTCCAATCAATCTCAAAAAATGTTTCTAATCATATACACTTGTCTCCATATTAGAGCAATATATCTGGATCTAGTACCAGATATGTCATCAAAATCATTTGTACAATCTTTTCAGCGTTTCATCAATGTTCATGGTGTTCCTGATATTGTCTACAGTGATAATGCCAGAACATTCAGTCAAGTAACAGATGCTATGGAGACATTTGTTGTATCTGATGAGGGTAGGGAGTTGTTGCGAAAGAATCACATCACTCACAAGCGCATTCCTCTTTCCATGGACCGGGAGCCTGTGGGAAAGACTATTACGTATAGTCAAAAGTTGTCTGTACAAGACTATAGGTCGGTCTTCTTTTGAGTATTTTGACTTCATCACTGTACTCTCAGACATCACTAACGCTATCAATTCTCGCCACTAATTTACACTTCAAGTGATATGATGCGATTCCTCTCACGTCCTATTGTTTTTTAAAGCTCCGTTCAAGAACAAGTATTGTATTGCCAGGCAATAGTTCAGAAGAACCCTTTTGGAGCTCCTCCACAAAAGCTCGAGAAGACCTTATTAAGTTCCTCAAGCTATCTTCAGAGAAATTTCTAGAATTCAGAACTCGTTGGTATAATGAGTATCTGTTAGGTCTTCGAGAGACTAGCAAAGCTCTATATCAAATCAAGTGGGACAATCTGGTAAGAGTTGGTGATGTTATACTCATCAAGAGTCCTGTTAAATAAAGACCCTTCTGGCAAATGGGTATCGTCACTCAATTATTACCTGGAGATGACGGGAAAGTGCGCTTCGTTTTTGTCAGAATTCCTGGAGGTCAAGTTAACCTATATCCAATCAAACTTCTCTACCAACTTGAACTGTCTCTTACCCATAATGTGTCCAGGATAGAATCTGCGTTTTCTGCACCTACAGCATCTCCTGCAAGAGCTAATGATTCTCCAGCCTCTTCTGATGCAAATCTTTCAAATCAAATGAGCAAAAGAAATGATCGGCCAGTCAAAAGAGCAGCTTTATCTGCAAGAAGACAGTTTATCATTTCATCAGACGAATTTGAAGATGAATCGTCTTCTTGAATCTTCCTTGTGTTTTATGACACCCTACTTCGAAGTAGGTGTTATCTCTCCCCCGGATGATTTAAGAAAATATGTCGCTATAAAATACACCCTAGATTATGGAGGGAAGAAGACGGCTAATCGAAAGAAGTTGGAGATATTCTTAGCTCTCTTTTTATATAATTCGTGAGAAAAGGACGTGATTACATT
>JABUQX010025958.1:37500-40000 GCA_015478945.1 Trachelipus rathkii
GCCACACTTTACATTTAAATTCCTGCTGGTGCATGAGGATTCTCCTGAGTCCACACGTGAATGTTCCTCTGTTTGTGTGTACCACTTCTACTGAAGATCCATCCACAGCACCGAATCTGGGAAACGTTTGTGCGTATTACTCTGCCCGATGAACCATTCACAGAAGTCTCGTCGGCATTCTATGTCGGTTGGCAATAAATGCTGTATACGTTGCAAATGATATGCATGGCGTCCATCCACAGCCAGTTTTCTCCATATTGCTAAAGGTGGAGCAGCAAGTTCGGCTGCCGCTTTACGTATACTCGACGACAGGTTTACGTCAAAATACCATAGAATGTCATGGGTACGATGGCGGTGGAGACTTACCGCATAAACTCCATCCGCAAAACCAGACGGTATAAATGCCCAAAAATCACATAGTTGCTGATACGTATTCGTGAAAACAAACATATGCGGCAACCGTCTCGTTGAATACCGCACGGCATATGCACGCCGCCCCTCACTTGCATTCCCGTCACACAATCCGTACACGCACACAATATTGGCATGTTGGAACACGTGTGAGACATTTAAAAATGCATGTAATATTATGATACACGAATATTACATGACAATATTAAGACAATGTGAGCGGTGCAGACGTCACACTTATATGTTGGTAATTAACCCTGCAATAGGTTATTGGTTGACTCATTGCGGAGGCAAAATTTCGTTGGTTGTCGTTTACCCACACACAACCTTCATATCTCCTGTCTCGTACGTTAATTTATGGGTGTCTCTTACCTTACAGCTGACTGCGTGAGCTGCATCCATAACGAAACGTTAACTAGCTTACGTGTATAGAGTAATATGCTCCTATTTTCCAACAATGTATCTTTATATGAAGTGGCGCCTTTTCATTTTGGAACACTTATATATATATATATATATATATGATATATATATATATATATATATATATAATATATATATATGTTATATATATATATATATATATATATATATATATATATATATATATATATGGGTAGAGTCAATCCTTCTAGGTCAGGTCTAAGTTTACAGCAACGTAGATCCATCTAGGTTAGGTCTAGGTTTAGGGCGTAGTCGTTTATATAGTTTCATTCTCGGTTTATGACCCTGCTAGTTTAGCTTATGATAAAATTTTTTAAGCATACACAGATTTACTCTTTGAATACTTAACAAAACTTATCATAACTTGAATTAGCAGTATTAACCTATATGGATCAACGATGCAGTAAACCTAAACCTAACCTAGAAGGATCTACGATTTGTGTAAATTATGATTTATGTAAATTATTCCTTTAGTTTTTACATATTAAATATTAAATATTTTAAATATTTATTTCTTTTTCATCTTAGCAGATCACTGTTTTAAAATGGGAAATCATAGAATTTCGGTAGGTCACATATTGGAAAAGCACACACACACACACACACACACACACACACACACACACCACACACACACACACACACACACACACATGACGCTATCATCACTAATACGTCAATACGCATCATCGTCATCATTATATATATATATGTTATATATATATATATGTTATTACAGTATATGGTATATATATTGGCTATGCTATATATATATATATAGCATATATATATGTTATTATTATATATATATTACATATATTGCTGCTATTGCTATATATTATATATATATATATATATATAGCATATATATTATATATATATATATATATATATATATATATATATTTATTTTAATTATTAAGCCTATTTTTATATATATATATATATATATATATATATATATATATATATATATATATATATATACATAGTATATATATATATATATATATATATATATATATATATATATATATATATATATTTATATATATATACAGTGGCGTATTTAGGGGGCCAGGGGGGCCATGGCCTCCCCGAAATTTTGTTTTTCCTAAAAAAATTTTTTTAAGCAAAACATCCGTTATATAATCATGCAGAGGTTATATTAATTTTATATAATTATATTATATAACCCACAGACTTAATATCCCACATTCATTTTTATAAGATTTTTGGATGATTTAAATATCAGCATTAGGAGAGAGGTTTTTAAATCAAACAAGAAATTATATCTTCCTTGCAATTGGTCATACTACTGAGCAGGTGTAATGTACCACATGAGAAAGAACAAATGTACTGTGTAATTTTACAAGGAAGATCTTGAAAGCACAATTGAAGATTTAGTAAAAGCAGAATGGGATTTATTGAAGTTGAAGTGGCATTACAGCACAGACGTCCAATAGACGGACTAGTTTCTTGTTCGCAGTCACAATTTCCAAATATTTACATACTTGTTGCAAATACTTTCAATTTTACCCATGTCTACTGCTTAGAGTAGAAAGAAGCTTTTCAACATTAAGACTTGAAAACCCTACTTGAGAAATACATTGGAGATAAAAGACTTACTGGATTGGCCCTCTCC
>JABUQX010025959.1:0-2500 GCA_015478945.1 Trachelipus rathkii
AGAGATTGAACAAAATCTCTACAACTCATTATTCAATTTAAATAACTTAATCACCAATCAGCTAACCTATACATACCCAAAGGCCACAGAAATTATAACCCCAAACTCTCCTCTGAAATCAGCCAACTCATTAAACAAGGAAACTCCCTCCGAAAACTATAATATACCCCACTCATCACTAACCAAATAACAAACCTAAACACTCAAATATCCTTATACACCAACACACCAGTAGTTTTCAGAATACTTACAATCCAACATCTCACACATTGATAATAAGAAAACCTGGCAAGTCATTCAAAAACTAAAAAACTCTCGAACAACCCCCCCTCTTCACCTGATTGGACTCCCCTCCCTCTCCACAACATCAGACCACCTAGTACATTATGCTACTTTCTCACAAACCAACCACCCACCCAATAAACAGGAAACAAAAAAACCAAATAGAAAACTCCCCTCAACCACAACCCCACCCTTTTACAACTGAAAGGATATCAGAAACCATCAAAACCTTAAAACTCACAGCACAGGAATAATCAGACTCAATCTCTAACCTACATTTAAAACACCTTGGTGAAAAAGCACTTCTCCTTATCAGAAATCTTCAACAAATCCTGGCAACTTAATTATATACCAATCATCTGGAAACAAGCATTCATACTCCCAAAACCAAACTTAAAAAAGACCCCACTCCCCCTCTCTTACCGCCCAAGGTTGTCGTCCGCGTCTCCTCCATCAGTAAACTGCTGGAGAAACTAATATTAAACAAATCTACACTCCAATCACCTCCAGAATTTCCAACATGGTTCAAAAGCAACCTCTCCACAACTACAGCCCTTACCTCCCTTACCCAATCACAATCATCAATGCTTTGAACCATCCCCATCCATAGATCCATTCTTACAGAATCGACATCAACAAGCCTTTGACACTGTCCCCACATTCATTCTTATTCAAAAAAATCCTTCAATCCCCACTAGAAAACGACAAAAATGGCTTTCTAATTTTCTCAACCCTAACCGTTTTGCCAAAGTTTTCCACAAAAACAATCTCTCCCATCCATTAAATTACAAAATCAAGTGTCCACAGGGCGCCATTTTCTCTCCATTCCTCTTCAATCTTTTCACAGCAGACCTTACCCATCCCTACCCACCAATCCACCAAACTCATCACATACGCAGATGATATCATCATTTCCCAACATCCAGACATAAATATAGCCACTCTCCACCCAAGAATACTTACAACAATAGAAACCTGGTTACTCTCCAACAGAATGACCGCTTCCCCCCCATCACCCTCCTAACCACCGACCGCCACCAATCATCACTCCACCCAATAGTTTTCCTGAACAACAATCCCTCCCCCTAAACAAAACCCAAAAAATAGTAGGACTTCGCTAACACACATCTTAACATTGTCCCCTCATAAATAGACCAATAACCTCCTCAACCACGGAAACTTAACACCCTCCGAACCCTTTCCCAACACAATGTGACAGGAAACACACCCTTACCACCACTTATAAACAACTTAAAAAGAAAACAAAAAAAATTTAAAAACTATGGTTCCCCCCCCCGCATGTTTCCGATGAGACGTGACTTACTCAAAAAAATTACAAATCAAACAAAACACCGCCCTTAAATTATCACTGGATGCACTAAAACTACCCCATCCAACTTTAGTACAATGATGAGGAGAGGGCTTGAAGGAGTTTAGGATGTTTCTGTAGTAAAGGCGATTCTCAAGAGGGGACATGAATACAAGTCTACGAAAATTTTACATCTACTGATAATAACAGAGACAACAAATTTTTCATAGTAAAGCATGGGACAGGTGACCAGGGGCATAATAAAAAAATTAAGAAGAAGCATGCCATCTTGATATAAGAAGAAAACATGCATTCAGTAATAGAGTTGTAAATTTTGGAATGGGCCTTGCCACAGGAGGCTTGTTGATGTGACTCATACAACATTTTAGAAAGGTTGGATGGGTATATACTGGATGGGTTGGGTATCTTATAATATATTTAGATGAAGCCAAATTGGGGGTTTAGTTATAGTAGTTATTACTGTTGATTGCATGTGTGACCATAACTTAGTTATTAATGCATGGGGATGGTTTTATGTATATATAATATATATAATATTATATATATATATTATATTATATCTATATATATATATATATATATATATATCTATATACGATATATATATATATATATATATTATATATCATTAAATACAATTATATTATATCAAATTATATATATATATACCATACTAATATATATAATTATATATTATTATATATACTATATACTATATATATATATCTACTTCTTATTCCCTTCTTCCTTCCTAGACTTCCTACTTTGGCCCCAAGATTGGGGTAAGCGTGCGTAAGCATACGCGAAAAAAAGAAAAGAGCAAGTAAGGAGAACAATGACAAACGTCGCCAAAGAAAGCAACGCCCTTACCCACCACGCCCCCCCTCT
>JABUQX010025959.1:7500-32141 GCA_015478945.1 Trachelipus rathkii
TATCCATAGTACATTTCTGGTTTGAGTAAGTTTATTCTGTCCAAATTTTTGGTATTTTACAAATTTATTTTTTTTTATAATATATTATTTTCCTAGTTTTCATATTTCTTCCTTTATATTTTATTCCTTCTATGCCGTCCGACGACGAAGAGAGTGTAAAATTAAACGAGGACGAATCCATTAAAACTCCTATCGACGAGTCAAATCCGATTGCCGGAGACTCGAGTCAAAATCTTTCTTCTTCCGTTCTTGATAATTCTCAAACTATGTCTAGACCTATTTTAAATATAGACCGTCTCTCCCACTCGAAGCCAAACATTCCATTACTCATTGGTTTTGTTGACAATTCTTGGAAAGGAATAAGCCTCAGCGATTGGTTTTCGTCAATAGAATTGTATTTTCAAGATGAAGGTATTGAATCCGATACGGAAAAATTACGTACATACGTTCGTTTTTTGAATATTCGTGAAGGTAACGTTGGTTTTCTTATAAATTCAACCCCGGAATTAAAGAACCCGAAATCTTGGGAAGAGTTCAAAACTGAACTGTCGCTCATTTTAAATCCGATTTGTTCAAAAAGTTCTTTTGAAGCCTTCAACGAGTTCGTAAATATTAAATGGAGCAGTAATAAATCATTACCGGAGTTCATTACTGATGCACAGAGAGCATTGCAAATATTTATCGACTCATCTTCTTTAATTCACGATGTCAAATTTACAGATGAACAAAGACGTTTACTTTTGTTTTCAACTTTGTATGCAAATACAAAACCGCAACTCCAACGAATTATACACGAGGAATTTGATATACAGAACACAATACCTAGACAGGTACAGGCTTATTTAAAGAAAAACCATGTTCTTAATGATGGTAAAATCTCTTCCGCCACAGGTAAAAACTCTTATCAAACTTCTAATGTTCCAATTTACTCTACGCATGCTGAAAAAGGTGCTGCTCAACAGTCATTTTCTCAGGCTTATAACACGAAAAGTATGCCTAAATCTTCAAGTTTTTCTAATAATTCTTATCATTCTGTATCTAATAATCAACCTAAACGTAAAGTTCTCTTTTGTAAATCTTGTGAAAATCATGGGCATCCAACTTCAAAATGTATATTTCGCCCCTTCTGCACAATGTGCCAGAAAAGTCATGCGCGTGGGACGCAAAGTAGGTGCAAGGGAACTATGTGGGAACCTTTCTCTCCTGAAGGATTGAAGAGGGTAAGGTATATAACTCAATCTGAGCAGAATAATTATGCTCCAAATCATTCAAATCACCATTCGAATTTTCGACCCAGTCAACCCACTGGCCAAATTCAGTACGTTCAAAACAGTTCAAACTCAAACTTTGACAGAGGTCAAAATGGTTCAAAAAGAAGTTCAAATGTTAATTATTGTCATAATTCGACAAATATACATAGCATAGGTGCTAATTATTCAAATAATTCTCAAATTAATTATTCTAATCATTATTTTCCCTCCGCGCGAAAATGCGAAAACAGTAAAAGTGGTAGAATGACGCCGCATCCTGTTCATTTTGAAGATGAAAGTTTTGATGAAAAGGTAAGTTGCTTGGACCCAAATTATGTTCCAATTGCAAGTTTATATAGCAAATATGAGAATAATAAGCCAAAAGGGCATGAATTTTATTCAAATAGTTCATTTTCTCCGCCTTCAAATCAGTTAAGACACACGTCAAATTTCCGTGTTTGTCCGCATTCAGGTTCGATTTCGTCGAAGTCAAATTCATATTATGGTTCAAATTTTTGGAAAAGGGAACGAGTTTAATGTCTCGAAATGTCGTTATTAACCCTTTAGAGACAAATTTTATAAATCAGAATACGAAAATGTCAAATGTAAATTTCGTAAATGATGATCTTTTTGAACAAGATTATCCATCTGTCAAACTCTCGTCTCCTAGAACCGAGGTAAAACCTTGTTCAACTCAATTAAATTTATGGGGCACTATGAAGGTATGTAAAGATTTAAAAGCAGTTATAGGTAAGGGTGTAAATACAAAAATGAAATGGATTTTAAATAATAAAGCTAGTCGTGAAAAACTGACTTTAGTGGAATGTAATATAAATTTTCTAAGTAGGATTACAACTGACTTGTTTTCTAACTCCCTTTATGAGTGTTCATCGTTCACGAATACGCTAGTTTTAAACTATGAATTAGCTTATGGGTTAAATCGATTCAGTAAAGTAGAGATAAAGCACCTTACGAGCCTGTCAAATCTCCATATAAAATCCAATCCTAGTATTTCACTTATTGACGATATTCTTTTCATTCCAAAGAAAAATAGTGAAATTATGGAGTTCTCAAAAGCTCGGAACGAGCCCAGTCGGAGTAAATCTCCTTGTCAATATCTATTAAAGTGGTATCAGAACAAGCTTAATAGTTCTGTTGTTGTACATAATTCATTACGTGATAAAAAGTTTTATCCCTACCTTAATCTTAAGTTGAATTTTCCGAACATAAAAGTAGTATGTCATAAGGTTGATAAAGTTTGTCACAGTCAGATAAATTCCTCTATAGTTTGGTACGAGTACAAGTACCAAAGGTTTAACGAACCTTGTACAAGTTTTCATTTTTATCATGTAAATATAAAGATGTTTCAAAAAGCATATTTTATGGTTCAATTACGAGTGGAAAATAGTGTTTTTTCTAACAGACAGAATCAGGTATTCGATCCTGGTATTAAAAAGGTTCATTTTAATAAGGACAGATATGATGGTAATGAACACATTGATTCGTGTGATGAATCAGAAGATGAAGTTGAAAATGTCATTTTCCCCCATCAGTACACACGAAATTTGCAGAAAGTTTCTAATGTTGTTCCTCCGAATAATGATTCAAATTATTCAAATTCGTCGTTTAGAGATCCTATAAAAAGGAATTCCAGTCCAAATATTTCTAATCCTTTATTACAAAGTAGTACTTTCAGAATTAAAACTACGAATTCTCCGTTTTCAGGTTTTCGTGATTCAAATGAAAGTTCAAATAATATAAGTTCGAATAGGTCAAGGTCAGAATCTGATCATTTCGATAGTTCCGATCATTCCGATGAAAGTTATCATCCCCATCAGCATTACCGAGGTCCTAGGGTACAATCTCCTAAAATTCTTCGTTCAAGTAGAAAAATATTGCCTATGCATAGTACACCTCGTAATGATGATTCGCTCAATCTTCCTTCTTGTTCTCATGACCGAAATAATATGTCTTTTTCAGAGTAATGTTTTCTTGTTCAAGGGTATTCTGTTCTTGTTCCTATATTCTGTTCTAACTTGGTTACATTTAAGTAAATGGTTGGATGGAATGTAAAGAAGTGTTTATAGTATGTATATATTATTTTTTTTATCTATTTTATCATAAGAACCCTTGACAGTCCTGTACATAAATCTAAAAATTGGAAAAGATTCTCGGTGAGTAAGAGAATTGAGAAAAAAAAATTTTATGATAATATATTATTTATTAGTTCATATTTATGTAAATAAAATGTCTATAATAGTATTTATTCCTTTTGTTTTTATGTAGCTCATTTGTGTTCAAACGAGTAGTAATTCTTATTCTTAAGAATGTCTTTAGCTAGGAAGGGGAGTTTTCTATACCGTTCCAATGTATTACTTTTGCAATAATACATTATCTCAGTTAGATTCTTAGAAAAACAAAAGAAATGTCAGTAGTATTCTATGTTTACATTAGAGTAGAGTTTGCAACGAAAATCGTATATAGTTGCAAGCGCAGATAAATAGTGAGTAGTCTTTGAGAGCAAGTTGATGGAGTCAGACGTATTGTTGACTTGAGGAGTAGAGAGTTAAATTCTGTTGTTCAGCCGATTGAGAACGGTACTGTGTTATCTATTTCTTAAATGTGAAGTGACTTATTATTTAACATTGATATTCTGTGAAGTGACGTTTTCTTAGAAGTTATTTATTTCTCTAGCAAGTGAGAATTTGTATGTTTTAAATAATATTAGAAGAATATTTATTTGTTATTTTTGTGAAGAAAAACGTTCAATAAATATTGTTGTATCAATATTTATTTAAAGACTGATATACTGTGAGTATCGATTCCATGTTAACTCTCTCCTCAAATGCTCTCATTCTACGAATTTATTATTTATTCAACTTTTGTAATTTGTCTACCAGATAATATATATTTTGATATATTTTATTCACAAGAAGAATCTATGTATAAAAGTAGAAATTAAGGTTATGACATTGAATAGTAACGCATATTTATTTTACAAGGAAAATGAAATGTACTTTTATTGACAATATTTTATTAAAGAAAAAGGATATCTAATTATTTCTATTCTATATGATATTTGATGAAGATAAAGTTATTTTTAGTAAAATTAAAACTTTACAAGAGTCTCATTTATGACCTGCTACTTCTTCTCTTTCCATTGATGTCTTGCTGTTATTTTCTTGAGATGATAGAAAGCTATTCTCCACAATTTCTCTGTCAATACTTTTGACCTGCATCTTCGTGTAAAGGGGAAAATCTGAAACACCCCAACGGTGTAATTCTAGAAGAAGATTTGTCTTCACATATATACCATATATATATATATATATAGATATATATACATACCTTTACTTATATATATATATATATATATATATATATTTATATATATATATATATATATATTTACTATATATATATATATATATATATATATCTATTATTTTTTTTTATATATATATATATATATATATATATATATATATATATATATATATATATATATATATATATATATATATATATATATAAAGACACACATGTCTATACTACACACACATATATATCTTATATATATTTCTCTGCTATATGAGATATATATATATATATATATATCTCTGTATAACCTATATATATATATATATATATATATATATATATATATATATATATATAAATGACTGTCCCCCAATATATATATATATATATATATATATATATATATATATATATATATATATATATATATATATACTATATATATATATATATATATATATATAACATATATATATATATATATATATATAGATATATATATACATCTAATAATAGATATCAACATAAATAAAAATATTAACACAAATATATACTCTAAAAAACATATATATATATATATATATATATATATATATATATATATATATATATATATATATATATATATATATATATATATATACGACCACAGATATATACAATATATATATATATAGCTATATATTATTTCATATATATATATATATATATATATATATATATATATATATATATATATATATATATATATATATATATATATACTATACTATACTTTGGGGTGAATCTTGCTTTGACTCGGAGGAAGCTTCGGTCACCGCTGAAAGGTAGAACCGTGTCGTCGGGGGGTATGAGCGGGTACATTCCGTCTTCAACTAAATCTTTCTCCACAAAATCCATGGTTCGATGGGAATGTTCTCGCTCCATTCAGGAGAGAGACATTGCCTATCTGGCATGGAAAAACTCTCGTTCTCCTATCACTCTTACTAATTTCCATTCTGCTCGGAATCGTTGCAGAGCTATTATTCGACAGGCTAAGCGCTCTTTCACTAAAAGAAAGTGACAACCTACAGATAAAAATTTCTGGCCTCTTGCCAAAAACATCTCCCATAACTTTTGTAAATCTGCCTTTCCTCCTCTTATTCGTTCTGACGGTTCTGTAGCTAACTCTCCTACTGAAAAAGCTAATCTCTTCGGCCTCCTTTTTTTCATCTAATTCTACCCTGGACGATTCCGGCATCTCTCCTCCTGCTTCTTCTCCTCTCAGGATTCCTATGCCTCTTTCCGTGATTACGCATGATCGGGTGCTGGGATTCTGAGATCTATGAACATCAGGAAGGCTAGTGGCCGGATGGCATCTCTCCCCGTGTTCTGAGGTAGTGTACTTCTGCTAACTCGTTCAACTCTACTCTCTATGCCTTAATACTAATACTTTTCACCAGTGCTGGAGCGCCTTATGTCAACCAATCCCGAGAAAAAGGGCAGCCGCTCCCAGTCCTTCCAACTATCGACATATAGCTCTCACTTGTATTCTATCTAAGATCTTTGAAACTCTTCTTTCCTGGATCATCTGGAGTCTCATTCCCTTCTTTCAGATCATCAGTATGGCTTTCGACGCTCGAGGTCATATGGTGACTTTTTCTCCTTCTCTTGATTTATGGTGTTCGCACTTAGGACCATATGGGGAGTCTTAGTGTAGTGGCTTTCGATATATCAAAGGCTTTTGATTGAGTATGGCCGCGTCACTGCTCTCCTAGCTCCCTTCCTTTGGGTTTTCCCTCCCGCCCCTGGCACTTTACTCTTGTCAAGTTTTTCTCTCTGGTCGGCTCCATATCAGCTTGCGTTGATGGACGACTTCTTCCTTTCCTGTTAATTGTGGTGTTCCTCAGGTTCTGTTTATCCAACTTTATTCTTACCTTTTCATTAACGATCTCCTTAGCTGTACTTCTAACTCTGTTCACTCTAATGCCCGATGATTCAACTCTCCATTCTTCCACTCATTTCAAATCTGCTCCATCTGCGTCTAGAGTTGCCTCTCGTCTTCAACTTTCCGATTCTATTCTTGCAGACCTGGATGGGATTTCCCGGTGGAATCTCCTCAACATTATGAGAATTCAATTCTTTAAAAACTTCACCTATATAATTTCAATCTAAAAAAAACACCTCTAACTTTTCTAGCATTTTCGACGGTTTAACATCTCACCTGTTGACAATAACATATCATTCTTACAGAAATTAGACATGACAAAGTATCTTGAAACCTCATATCATAGCTTGATTTGCTAAAGGGACTCAAAAGAAACTGGGAGTTCTGTTCAGGTTGCGGGAATTTTTTTCCTCAGCACAGCTACTCCTGTTATATAAGGGTCTTGTTCGCCCTGTTTGGGGTACTGTTCTCACATCTGGGGCTCGGCTCCCGCCTTCTGAGTTGAGTCCAAAGCTAAGAGACTAATTAACTGTCCCCCTATTTTCCCAAACTCTTTTGACCCTCTATCTCTGCAACGTGACTTTGGCGCACTATCTCTTTTCTATAGGTACTACAACGGTAGATGCTCAGAGGAGTTGGCCACTCGCATTCCACCTCCATTGCGTCGCCCTCGCAATACAAGGGGTGCCATGCTCTCGCATGAATTTTGCGTGAGCATTGAAAATCCCAGACTCGTTCGTTGTGGTGCCTTCTTTCCAGCCACTTCTGTTCTGTGGAACTCCTTGCCATCTTCTGTTTTTCCTACTGTATTTAATCTTCCTCTCTTTAAAACCCACGTCTGCGCACACCTGAGAGATTTGCGTTAGGTTTAGGCCTGGGTGGGCTTTCCTGTATTTTATTTCCTGCCCCCTCCTTGAAAAGGGCTCAGCCCGTGAGTGGTGGTAATCTGTAAAAAAAAAAAAAAAAAAAAAAAAAAATATATATATATATATATATATATATATCAACATAAAAAAGGGGAAAGATAAAAAATCACCTTTTTTTTTAATGAATCATGAAAAATCAAAATTTTAAGTTACATCTATATTTAATAGTTTTTTCTCACATTTGGAGTTTCCTTAATGTTGTAGAATAATAAAAATGTTGAAATAAATATTTTTAAATTTTTTGAAAAATTCCATTTTCAAAAAATTGAATTTGGGGAAAACCGGTCAGTGGCGTCGGGGAGAAACGGTCATTAAATATTATTACGTCTGTGCTTGTCCAAACTAATTTTAATTATAATTTAAATGTTAAGTAGATTTTAATAATGTTATAGTATGAATTTGGATAGAAAAACACAACTCTTAAGTTATATTTTATTGACATTTTCCAAACGTGAATTTTTTCCAAAATTTCGAATTTTAATTTCATTGTTTTATGCTAAATAAACATTGAAAAAAAGAATTATGACAATAAATTTTAATAATTTCTAATAATAATAATAATATTTACACTTTTTAACAAAATAGGCACTTTATATTACAAGTAGGCCTATGTACGCACATTTCACATAAACTTGTTGACAAAAAAAATTTACATTATTATAATTTAAATTATGACAATCAATTTTAATAATAATAATAATAATAATAATAATAATAATAATAATAATAATAATAATAATAATAATAATAATAATAATAATAATAATATTTACACTTAACAAAAAAGGCACTTTATATCAGGGCTGCGGAGTCGTAAAATAAATTTTTCGGCTCAGACTCTTTAAATTAAAATTTGGATATTAGACTCTGACTCCACTTGGACAAACATTTTTGACTCTGGCTCCACTTACACAGGAATTTTCGACTCCAACTCTGACTCCGACTCCACTTGCACAGAATTTTTGACTCCGACTCCAACTCCGGCTCCGACTCCACTTGCACTGAATTTTCGACTCCGACTCCACTTGCACAGAATTTTCAACTCCGACTCCTGGAAAATTGCATGACTCCACGACTCCGCCCCTGCTTTATATTACCAGTATGTAAGCACATTTCGTAAAAAAATGATACAGTATTGATTTGCACATTTTTTTATCCTTACACTAGATAGAAAGAAAAGATAGGTATAGAAAACATTAAACAAATGTCTTATAGTCTACCATACATAAAAATTAGAATAAAATATTATTGAAAAAAAAAAAATAGACATTTTTATACAAGTTTATACTGACCGGTTTTCCCCCGAAATTGAAAAAACAACTTTAAAAATAAGCTTAATATTTTAAATTTTTTACATGGAAAATGTTAAAAATAGACTTCCCAATATGCATCTAAGTCAAAATTCTGATATCTTAATTCTACGAGATTCACCAGGTCTTAGAATTTTTTTGCAATTTAAAAAAAATTTCCAACTTTGGGAAATTTTTTTGACTAGTAGGTGTAAGTTATTTACTTAAATTTTTATATATGGTTAAAATATATTCTATTTGCTACTTAAAAAACCTTTCTCGAATTGAAAAATATTTTAATTAAAAAAAATATTAACAATATTATAAAGTGACCGGTTCTCCCCTCCGTGACCGATTTTCCCCCATTTTACAATATATATATAATTTAACTTCATTTGAAATGTAACCACTTGCGAAAGTCACAGCCCCCCCCCAAACTGGGCCTGCTCTGACCATAATGAAAAAGATTTTACAATGGATTATATACTAAGTAGTTTAGTGGCCATTGAGTGAGGGTGTGTTTATTTTTGCTCTCCCATTTTACTACTATAATATGTGTATTTGAAAGTGAATTTAGTAAACAAATTAGTGTTGTGTATCTAACTACACTACTGTTGTGTATCTAACTACGGTCATTAACAATTGTTATATTAATTTTGTGATAATTTAAATTTGATAGCCTAACCCTAGGCTAACATAGGTAAGAGATTCACTGTTTTCTGTGTGAAGGTTTATTTGGATTCTTAAATAGATTTTCTGTATTTAAATAGTTTTTAATAATTGTTACTTTAATTTAGTGATAATTTAAATTAAATTAAGTTTCCCAGTCATGGACTACAGCTAAGCCTACCTTATAATTTTTATATATCCCTGGCCTAGGCTAAGCTAAATTTAGGCTTGTTTAAATTTTTAACCTGTTTTAAAGAAATTAGTTTATTTCTTTTTAGGCTTTAGTGATATTTATACTGTAGTTGGTAAAATAATAGGTACAGGTTAGTAAGATAAAGATTCAAAATGATCTTGAGAAACTTCTTGAGTGGGCAGATAAGTGGCAAATGAATTTTAATAGTAAAAAGTGTAAGGTTCTTAAAGTACGGTATGTATGCTCTGTGTGATAACTGTGGGATTGTAAGAGGTGAATATGTGAATAGCTGCCCTGTTTGTGTTTTGAATGCAGAGAATGTGTTGTTAAGGAAGGAGATTGCAAGACTGAGTGAAAATATGCATGGATTGAAAGAAGAAGGGGGAAGTGTTAGGAAAAAAGTTAGTAGGGATGTAGAGGCGAGGAGGGAGCGGGATATAGGGATAGATAGGAATAGTGATTCACCTAGGCAGGAAG
The DNA here is from genome assembly GCA_015478945.1 of Trachelipus rathkii. Taxonomy (NCBI): domain Eukaryota; kingdom Metazoa; phylum Arthropoda; class Malacostraca; order Isopoda; family Trachelipodidae; genus Trachelipus; species Trachelipus rathkii. The sequence goes on from JABUQX010025959.1 coordinate 17,553, forward strand.
ATGAGAGGGAAAAGGATAAAGTAGTTGATAATAGGTCTGCAGATGAATATAGAGTTGTAGAAATTAGAAATAATAATTTAAAGATGAGGATCTCGAAAGTCAGTCAGCCTGTGACCTGCAGTAACAGGTTCGACTGTCTTCCAGATGGGGAGGGATCAGAGAGTGCCAATGGTAATGTTGAGTTTTCCAAAGGGAAGACTGATGCACTGCTAATTGGAGACTCTATGATATGATACCTAGATAGGACTTTTCAAAATAAGAATAAAAAGAAACAATTGAGAGTACTGTATGTTATCCAGGTGCCAGAGTGAGTGATATCGTGGATAGGATAGATAGAGAGATTAATTCTACAAATGTTAATTCAAATGTGATTGTGCATGTCAAATGATATAGGACATAGAAGGTCAGAAGAATTAATAGCAGATTTTAGGAGATTGATTCAGAAGGTGAAAGCTAGTGGAAGAAGGTGCATGATTTCTGGGGTTTTACCTATATAGGTTAAGGTGCAGGTCAGGAATGGGGAGTAGGGCTTTGGGAGTGTAAGAGAGAAATGAAGGGGTTAGGAAGTATGTTTTCACAAAAATATTAAGGTTTTTACTGGTTGTGGAGAATTTCTGGATAAAGATCTTTTGCAAGCAGATGGGTTCACTTGAGTCATAAAGGTGTTGGGCTTTTCAGTACCAGTTTGGAGACTTGTTTAGCAAAAAATTAGGTAAAGTTGGGGGTGGTGGGTTAAATTTGGATACGAATAATACTTAATATGGTAACTAGCTAGTAGTGGGAGATAAATAAAGCTTATTGTTGCTGAGGTTCAAATAATGATGATACTTAATAAAATAACAGCATTTAAGTATCAAATGTTTTTACACAAATGCTCATAGCCTTAGAAATAAAAAAAAGATGAGCTGATTAGTTATACCATAAATGAGAATCTAATTTGCATAACTGAGGCATGGGTTAATGAAAAATTATATGGAGACTCCTTTCAGGAATATGAAATTGGACGGATATTCACTTTATTTATACCAGCGAAGAGGAAAGAAGGGTGGTGGTGTGACGCTTTATATTAAAAAGCAATATTCAATCTATATTAATGACTAACTTTAAAATTAATCATGATATTAAATCGGTGTGGGGTGGTAGATATCATATATACAATAAATCATATAGAATAGGGGCATTTACTAGACCTCCTGGCTGGAAATTGAAGAGTAGACGGAAGTGGCCAGAAGAAGTGAGACAGCATGCCACAGTGAGTAAAAAGAAAAAGGTGTAGTCATAATGGGAGATTTTAATTTTCCTGGCAATCATGGGATTCCTTGTCTTATATGGACCATAGTAGTTCTGTATTTATAAATTGTATACTAGATAACTTTTGACCCAGATGGTCCATGAACCCACAAAACATGGTGTATTATTAGACTTAATATTAACTAACGATGAAAGTATGGTGGATGAAGTTAGTTAGAGTTGAGGAGAATTTAGGACTTAGTGACCATAATATAATTAGATTTAACATGAATATAATATCTGGTTCCAAATTGCAAGTAAATAAGGAGAGGATCTTAGATTTCCGAAATGGCGATTTTACCAAATTCGAGACTTAATACAACTGACTGGGATAAAGGGTTTAAAGACCAAAACTGTTTTTATCATGTGGGAACATTTTAAGCAAATTTTAATGAATATTCAGTCAGTATGTTTTAAAGATAAACCCATTAGGGTGGCGAAGAGAAAACCTGTTTGGTAGAATAGAGAGATAAGAGAGAAAATTAATAACGTAGATGTTTTTAAAAAATATTCAAAAGGGTAGTAATAGGAAGATGATTTAGAAAATTATAGAGGAAAAATAAGAAATAGACAACCAGTCAATAAAAGAAGGCAAAGAGGCGAAATTAATTTAGCAAGAAAGTAGTAATAAGAACCTGAGAAGAAGTTTTTAGCTTTTATAAATTTAAAAAGTAAGAAAAATTGGTCCAATTAAAATTGATGATAATTTAGTGAGTTCAGATAAGGAGTTGGTCAACATTTCAATGCTTATTTTGCTTCAGTGTTTACTGAGAAGATTAGATAATAGTTTGGAAACTAATAGTTCTTGTATGCATGCAACAAATAGACTTACAGAATTTAAATTTGACGTAAATGATATTAAACGTTTATTAGATCATATCCCAGTCCAAGTAAAGCTGCAGGCCCTGATGGTATAAATGGTAGAATTTTGAAAGAGGGTGGTACCAGCATTGCAAAGGCACTATTTGATTTTTAAGCTATCTATAACTTTTTTTGGGGACCAAACGGGGGGAAAAAAACATATATTGTGACTATTTATAAGAGAAGGTAGTAAGTGAGATTTGGGTAATTAAAGGCCAGTTAGCTTAACATCTCTGGTTGTAAAGTTCTGGAAAAGATACTGAAAGGTCATATAGAGAAATTTTTTAGGAGATAACAAGGTATTGTATGACTCCCAGCACGGTTTCAGAAAGGGTAGGTCATGTCAGACAAACCTTTTAGAATTTATGGAATACATTACTGACTGCATTGACTGAGGAGATCCAGTTGATATTATATATTTAGACTTTATCAAAGCTTTTTATAAGTCCCACATAAGGCTGATGAAGAAGTTATTGCAATGTGGTATAGGTGGAGTGGTACATGGTTGGATTAAAGAGTGGTTGTGGAATAGAAAACAGTGTGTACAACTAAATGGCCATAGATCATCATGGGAAATAGTGAAGAGTGGTGTCCCACAGGGTTCAGTGCTGGGGCCACTAATGTTTCTGATATATAAATGATTTAGACCAGGGACTTAAATGCAAGGTTTCTAAGTTTGCAGATGATACCAAAGTGGCCACCTCAGTTAGGAATAGTGAAGGATGTATAAAAATTCAAAATGATCTTGATGAACTTCTTGGGTGGGCAGATAAGTGGCAAATGAATTTTAATAGTAAAAAGTGTAAGGTTCTTCACCTAGGTTACTCAAATAAAAGTTTTAACTACGATATGAATGGGGATTGGCTTGAGTCTGTGGACCAAGAAAAAGATTTAGGTGTGATTATGAGCAGTAATTTGAAAGTAGCTAATCAGTGTTTGGAAGCCAGAAATAAAGCTAATGGATGCTGGCATGTGTAGTACAATGTTATTTTTACAAGAGCAAGGAAGTTATAAGTAAACTGTATAATAGCTATGTTAGACCAGTATTAGAGTATTGTGCACAAGTTTGGACCCCTTATTTAAAGAAAGACTTAGATATGCTAGAGTGAGTGCAACGTAGGGCAACAAGGATGATTTCTGGGTTTGAGGGTAAGAGCTATGAGGAGAGGCTGAAAGAGTTAGGAATGTTTTCTGTAGAAAGGCGATTTCTCAGAAGGGGACATGATACAAGTCTACAAAATATTTACATCTATTGATAATACAGAGACCAATAAATTTTCATAGTAGAGCATGGACAGGTGACCAGGGGGCATAATAAGAAAAATTAAGAAGAAAGCATTATAAGAAAGCATGCATTCAGTAATAGGGTTAAATTTTGAAATGGTCTGCCACAGGTTGTTGAGTGTGACTCGATTGCAACATTTAAGAAAGGGTTGGATAGGTATATGGATGGGTTGGGTATAGGGTTGGGAAAAAAAAATGTTTTTTTCAAATCGTGTTTTTCATGTTTTTTTTCAGTTTTTTCAGTTTTTTTCATTAAATGTATTTTTAAAAATATTAAGAGGCTAATATATGATTTTCATTTTTCAAATATAAGGATACTTGAAATTAAACAAATATTCCATTATGATTTATAAAATAGCAGAACTACGTTTCTCTTATATTTTATCAATTGTTTTCGTTATAATTTACAGTAGGTTGTAGCCTGCAGACTGCTGTTTGTAGGCTTCTACTTACTAATTTAACTATGTATTTTACGTTTGTATCATATAATCATATTTATAATTTACTTTTAAATATTAATGTATATTATATTTATATAGAATGAGTCTGAATGACAAAACTCAAAAGTGACTTAAGGGATGCAAATGAAATAATAAAAATATTGAAATTAAAATTATACCAAGATTGTAAATGAAGGAGGATGAGTGAATGACTAAATTAAATATTTGGCTTTGGAATATCAACTTTTGATTCACTAATCAGTCCCCACTCCCAGACCCCAGTCACTACTGAGTGTTACTGACTACTGTGCTGTGACTACTGTCAAGCTCATTATCACTGGGCTCATCAGCGTGATCAGCCACATTTAATTTTGATATAACTAATAAGTCTGATATCTCAGTCGTATGAAGTATCGTGTGTGAGAATGACAGTGGTGAAGAGCAGGGCAGTAACAGAACTCTTGCAAGCTAGCATAATCATCTCTCAGATGGCAAGAATTTTCAATTTCATAGTTCTACAGTTACCAAAGCAATAAATTCTAGTTTTGCAATGTCTACACAACAAAAGTTATATTTTATGCGGGAGCCTTTGCAACCTTTTATTTCCTTAAAAAGTACCGTACAGTCACTCAACTTTTTGCACGTGGCATTTCTAAATTCTGATTAAATAATTATGATAAAAATGTTACTGAGAGCTAAACAGGGTAAGAAAACATTAATGAAGCCACAAAACAAAATATTATGAATATCAAATTCAGAATATAAAATAAAAATATAAAACCCATAAAAATTTTGAACACAAGTTCCAGGGCTTCCACCTTGTGGAAGTGGAACCAAAAATGTCCAATTGAGCTTTTATTGCTAATTGCAAATATAATTGTTCAAACGTAAATTCCACAACTTAATAGAAAAAAAAAAAAAAAAAATTTTTACTTGTTTTTTTCAGGCTGTGTTTTTCATGAAAAATTCAGTTTTTCGGAAAAAAAGAGCTTGTTTTTCCTTTCCCAACCTAGTTGGGTATCATATAACTCTTATATTTAGATGAACCAATTGGCAGGTTTAGTTACAGTAGTTATAAATGTTAGACTGCATGTGTGACCATAACTTAGTTATTAATGCATGTGGATGGTTTGGAGTACATCATATATATATATCATTGGCTTTTGAGCTTCAGCTGAATTATGGTGGATTTTTGTTACAGTAATTTGACCCTAAGGGTGCTTTGTGGATTTGCTTGAGCATGTTTGGTTAGTGGGTTGACTGGGACAGTCTTGACAGGCCCATGTGGCTTCTTAATGCCATAATACTTTTTGAAATAGTACTGAAAATTTTTCTGCCTTCTCTGCTGAGAGTCTGTTTCTCTTTTCATCATATAGCTATTAGCCCAGCATTGTTAAATACTCTCTCACTTGGAACACTAGTTGGAGGACAGGCCAAGTATTTCCTTGCAAATTTACTCAAGCGTGGGTAAACATTTATTTAGCTTAACTTTCCACCAACTGATAGGATCATCATTTGTATCTAGTCGTTTTTCTTGGTGATAGTTTTCAATCATTTGCACTACATCTTTTGGCAATGCGTTTGTTTCTTCATCACTACTGGACTGTAAAAATTCTTCCAGTGAATCTGTTTTTGATTTACTTGTAGAAGGCGTTGGTTCTGTAGATTTTGTTTTTTTTTTCCTCTTAATGGTGGCGAATTAATAGACTGTTCAGATTGAAGTTTTTCAACTGCAACACACATGATGATTTAACTTGTTCTAATATTGTGTTACAAAAAAACTTGCTTTTATAATGGGGATCTAAGTAAGTTGCAATAATATGAAGGTCATTAATATCCACAGAAGCAAAGCGTTTTTCTAGCTATAGTTTTATTAAATCTTTCATTCTTTTTAAATTGTCATCATTTTCATTTGAAGATGGTTCAAAATGCTTCCTTATCCTTAACATTGAGAATAATGGTATTACATTGAAGCAGAAGCGTAGAGGCTCTGATTTCTTTGGCATCCCTAATCTCATGTGACTCTAGCTCAGTGGTAGAGCACTCGCCTAGCAAGCGAGGGGACCCAAGTTCAGGACTGGGTTGCAGTGAAAGAAAGGGTGAGCTGTTTACTTTGTGTAACTCTAGCTTCATGCCTCAGACATTAATGGATGCATTTGTGGTGTGCTTTGCCTTTACATAAATGGGGATTAAGTGGAGACCGATGTAAAATTTCTATCTTTGTCATGTTTATTAATAATACTATAACCCTACACCTTAACTTCTGGCTGTGAGAATCATGAGTCATCATTACACAGTTGAGTCGAGTCCCATGTCTCTCATTCAAAGTTTGCATTCAGATTCATCTTAAGTATTTTTATTATAAAATTCTTTATCAAATGCTCGACAGTATAAATATCCCACCCAACTTTATCTACTTAGAGGCAAAAACGTGGATACTGGATCTTTGCCTTTAATAATGTGCGGATGCTCAGCGGATGCGGATGTTACCTGCGTCACTGATATGTATGTATATATATGTATATACATATGTATATATATCTATTATGTATATCATATCTATCTATTAATAATATATCTAATGTATTATATGTATGTAATATTCATAATAATATATATTATACATCATTAATATCAATCTAATAATATATTTTTTATATTTATATATAATATATATTTATATATATCTTTTTATGTATATATAATATATGTATATATATATATATATATGTATATATATATATATATATGTAAATATATATGTATGTCCTTATAAGTATATATATATATATATATATATATATATATATATATATATATATATATATTTATATATATATATATATATAATATATATATATATATATATATATATATATATATAGGGTTGGGATTAAAAAAACCGTTCGTTTTTTTTTAAAAAAAACACATTTTTTAAAAAAAACCAAAGGTTTTTTTTTGTTTTTTTTTTAAATTACTTATTTTTCATATATATCAAGTCTTTTAAGGGTATTTAGCATTAAAATACAGTAAATACAATATGTTAAAAAAGGTATACAATATATAAAGTAGAGTTTAGTACTTAATAAAGTTTTATTAGTGCTCTAGGGAATATAATTATTACATTTCACATGATCACAGTTGCTTACATTATTATTATTATTATTTATTATTCTATTACATTTTTTTTATTTTAATTATTATATATATATATATATATATATATATATATATATATATATATATATATATATATATATATATACTATATATATATATACATATATATCTATATATATATCTTATATATATATATATATATATATATATATATATATATATATATATATATATATATATATACTATATATATATATATATATATACTCTTTATATATATATACTATATATATATATATATATACCGTATATATATATATATACAGAAGTATACTTTACATACATGCATACATATATATATATATATATATATATATATATATATATATATATATATATATATATATATATATATACTTCTATATATATCTTGCTGCTATATATATACGGTATATATATATATATATATATATATGTTTTTACATATATATACATATATATATTCTTCATCTATCTTTTTCTCCCCAAGACTGGTGGTAAAGGTCGTAACAAGCATCAGAAAGAAAAGCAGTAGAAGAATATGACAAGAGTCGAAAAAAGAAAGCCCAACCTTACCCCCCCCCTCTGTTCCATTAATTAGTGATGGTAAGGACTTCGTCGCAGTCAGAAATCCACTGGCTTCACCGGGACTGCGACGGAGCTCTATGGTAAATGTCGTCCAGTGTAAAGAGGTTCATCTCCCTTGACCCAGGTAGTACAACCAAAACCCCTCACAAAACCCCGCCATTCACTCCTATTATCCACCTTTATTCTCGCCTCTGCCAAACTCACATTTCTCTCCTTCAGACATTCGTTTACTGACTCAATCCACTTTTTCTTCCCATTGCCGGCCGGTTTTCAACACACTCGCCACACACTATACATCTGCTTAAAAAACGACTATCATTCATCTTTCACATGACCAAACCATCTTAACATACTTTCATTTTCTCGTTAACCCTTTTCTTCACACCACACAACTCTCTCTAATATGTTCATTCCTCATTTTATCAATTCTTCTCACACCTAGCATACCCCTAAGATTGTCCATCTGAACACATTGAACTTTAGATCTATACTTCTTATTCCAGACCATAGTCTCACTACTTTACAATAACACAGGTAACAACATATACCGTCATGTAAGACCCTAACGCATTCAAGACAGTCCCTTTACATTCACCAATGATTTAATTGCACTAGCCACCTTCCTGCCATTCACAACTTTCCTACTACACTCTGCATCATCCGTTCCCTTCTCATCCAACATATACCCTAAATATTTAAACTCAGACACAGTTGTTCCAGCTGCTCACCATCTAACATAACTTCCACTGAGGACTGTCCTCACTCACAACCATAACCTTACTCTTATCTACGTTTACTTTCAAACCCCTCCTTTTACATACAAGTCTCTCTACCAATCCTCTCAAACTCTTCAGATTCACCGCACACACAAAAGCCAAATCATCCGCATATAAACAGGTAGGGCACCCTCCACTCACCTCCATCAATTCCTACTTACCATTTTCTGTCACCCCCACCTCTAATTTTTTCATCATCCCATCCATATACAAAATTAAATAGCCATGGAGATGGAGACATAACACATCCCTGCCTCACTCCGCTATTAATACTAAACCAATCACTTTTGACACCATTTATTCTTACACACGCCTCACTATCGCCATACATACTTTTGATTTACATTCAGACTATCACCAACACTATATATCACTAACACCTGCCATAGACCTTCCCTAATAACCCTTACACGCCTGGCAAATCCATAAAACTAAATACAATTATTCTTCCTCTCTCATTTTCTCTATCATTTGCTTCAATGTAAAGATTTGATCCACATGCCCTACTCCTAACGCACCTTGTTCTTCACACCAATCAGTCCCTTCAGTCACTCGATTTACTCTTTAGACAAAACATAACGCTATATCTTCCACTACAACACTCAACCATTCAATACCTATAATTTCACTACAGTTCTCTTTTAGAAATACCATACCCCCTTATATATAAAGGTACTATTACTGCTCTCCTCTAATCCCTCGAAACTATACCATCCATAAGCAGCACATTGCACAACTTCCAAGATCAATCAATCGCAATACCTCCAGTTCTTGATCATTTCACCAGTAATTTCACATATACCTGCAGATTTTCCATTCTTCAACTTTCTCACTCTACCCATTTCCTCCCTCTTTGCTAATAACCTCATCCCCCAAAATACCTATTCCTTCTTGTACCATCAAACCCACACACAGTCATTATCACCTCACCATTACTGCCAATATTATACAGATTTTCAAAGTGTTCTTTCCACACTCCTCTCACACCCATTTCATCAGTTACAAAAACACCATCCCTATTCATTATTCTAAGCAGATTCCCCTTGTTCTCATTCTTAACCTTTAGAAAGCTTTCCTTCCAGAAGATCTTCCTATTACCTTGTATGTCCCCATTCATCCTCCTTCAAACTGTTCATTTACCTCTTCTTTTCTCTTATGTATGCATTCTTTTAGTATTCCTTTTTTCCCTCCTTATATAATTCCAAGCATCTTTCTTTTGAAACTTCATCTTTATTTGCTTTTAGTACATTCCACCAAGCTTCTTTTGCTGTAGCTTGCATCTCTTATTCCACCACTCACTCTGTTATCACATTCTGCCACCTTCCCCTACTTTAGCACACCCACATACTTCTTTTGCACTGCTAATTGCTTCCTTCATTTGCTTCCAGATTTGCTATCGGTTTCAACTTGTTCACATTCAACTAGTTTACTTACTGACGTTCTTACATACTTATCCTTATTATCTTGTTCACTAAACTTCACTCTTAATTTTAGCCACTTCTTCCGTATCACCTTCCTCTCCATCAAGCCCCCATAACTTATTTTACATAGAACAACATAATGATCCGATAATCCCCTATCCCTAAACCCCTCACTGATTTAACATCAATACATACTTCAACATCTCCCTTCTTCACCAACACAAATCAATCATACTTTTCACTTCGATACCATCTCTACCTACATAACTCCCTGAGTATACATATGGATACTCTTGTGTTTAAAGAAAGTATTAATTACACATACTCTCCCTCATGAGAAATCAATCACCCTTACATTCTCTCATTTTCTCCTGATAGCAAAACCACCTGTTACACCATTCTTTTTTGATCATATATATATATATATATATATATATATACTGTATATATATATATATATATATATATATATATATATATATATACATATATATATATATATATAAACTTACCTTTCTATCCTCTTAGTTTTCCGTCAATTTATATTCAATTTTATATCCACGTATATATATATATATATATACTGTGCTATATATATATATATATGTATATATATATATATATATATATATATATAACCTTTATATATATATATATATATATGTATATATATATATATATATATACATATATATATATATATATATATATATATATATATATATATATATATATATATATATAGTTTGGATAAGTGATCAAAAAGGGATGGTATAACGAATTTGGTTTGAAGTGTAGGAGAAAGAAATGAGAATGGTAGGAAGGTGATTGATTTCTGGCAGAGAGAGAGAGGAGGTATGTGTGTAAGGAAATGTACTTTCTTTTAAACACAAAAGAGTGTATCCATAAGTACTTGTATCAGATTTAATTATTGGTAGAAGATAGTATCGAAAATTACGGAGGAAAAGGAAGTTATGGTCTGATTTTAGTGTTGGTGAAGAAGGAGATATTGAAGTATGTGTTGGATATTAAATCAGTTAGAGAGGTTTAGGAATGGGATTATCAGATCGTATGTTGTTCTATGTACGTAGTGGGGAGGGCTTGAATGGAAGGGGAAGGAAATACGAAAGGAAATAGGTAAAATTAAGAGTGAGAAGTTAAGTGTGTGCAAGATAATAAGGATAGAGGTAATGGCCAGGAAAGCCCGCTAGTAAACGGTTGAATGTGAACAAGTTGTTTTGTGAAGGAGAGAGCAAATCTACTGGAGCAGGCTGAAGGGAAACAATTGTTAGTAGCAAGGAAGTGTGTGGATGATGTGCTAAGTAGGAAGTAAGAATATTGCACAGGAAATAGGAATGAGAGGTGATAGAAAGCGGGTTAAAGGTAAAAGAAAGCGTGGTTGAATGTACTAAAGCAAATGATGAAGATTCAAAAGAAAAAGAAGATGCTTGGAATTATAAGGAGGAAAAGAAATACTAAAAAGGTGTATACGTAGGAGAGAAAACAAAGAGGTAAATGAACAGTTTGGAAGGAGGGGATGAATGAGGACATACAAAGGAAATAGGAAGCTCTTCTGGAGGAAAGCGAGACTGAAATGAGAATAAGGGGGGAATCTGCCCAGAATATGTGGAAGGGATGGTGCTTTTGTGACTTGATGAAATGGATGTGAAGGGGAATGGAAAGAACACTTAAAATCTACACAATATTAACTTGTGATGGGGGTGGCCATTGGGTGTGCGGTTTTGATGGTGCAAGAAGGAACATAGGTATTTGGGGATGAGGTTATTAGTAGGGAGGAGGTAATGGGTAGGGATTTGAGAAAGTTGAGAAAGTGATGGTAACTGATAAGGTATAGATGAAAGTACTAGTGAAATGATCAAGAGCGGAGGCAGAGATGGTGGATTGATTAGTTTGAAGTTGTGGCTTTGTTTATGGAGGTATAGTTCAAAGGGATTGGAGGAGAGCAGTATTAATACTTAAAAAATTGTAAGGGAGAAAAGGGGAACTGTAGAGATTATAGGGGAACCAGTTACATGTAAATTATTGGCGGGAAGATATATCTTCTGATATTTTAAGTCGAAAAGAGTGCGTCGAGTGACTAGGGACCCCAGTGGTGAAGAACAAAAGATTGCGTTTAGGAATGGGGATATTATTGGATCAAATCTCTTTAAATTGAAACAAATGATTGAAAATGAGGGAGAAGAAGAATAAATTATTTAGGTTTATGGATTTGACGAGCATTGTGTGATAAGAGTTAATAGGGAAGCGTTATAGCAGGTGTTGGGCTATGGTGTTGGTGATGGGAAACTGAAGATAGGTCCAAGTATATGACGATAGTGAAAGCGTGTGTAAAGAATAAATGGTGTCAATGGTGGTGGTTTAGGATTAATAGCGGAGTAAAACAGGGTTGTGTTTTATGTCTCCTTGTTTATTCAATTTGTATATGGATGGGGTTATGAAAAGATAGAGGTGGGGATGGCAGAGGAAGGTGATGTTGTTAGAATGGTGGAGAATGGAGTTGAGTGGAGGTTGCCCTACCTTATTATATGGGGATGATTTGGTTCTGTGTGGGCGAGATCTGAAGAAGGGATTTGAGAGGATTGATGAGAGATTTGGCCAGGGTGTGTGAAAGGAGGGGCAGAAATGTAAACGTGGATAAGGGAGTTACTGGTTGTAATGGTGAGTTCTCTCAGTGTGAGGGTTATGTTAGATTGTTTGAGCAGCTAGAACAAGTGTCTGGGGTTTTTAAATAATCATTTAGAATATATATGTCAATTGTTGGAAGAGACAGATGAGAAGCTGAGAAAGAGCAGTGATACCAGTGTGAGGAAAAGTTGTGAGCCAGCGGGAAGATTTGAAACAGGTGCAATTGTCGTTGGTAGATACAAAGGGACTAAGTCTTGAGTGTTGCAAGGTGCTTGTGAGGGTATGTTTATTACCCGTGTTAATGTATAGTATTGGGACTATGGTCTGGAATAGGAGGTATAGATCTAAGTTCAATGTGTTCAGATGGACAGAAATCTTAGGGGTGCTAAGGTGTGAGAGAAGAAAGAATTGATGTAAAAGAGAGGAATGAAGGCTATTATTAGAGAGTGTGGGTGTGTGGTGTGAGGTGTGAAGAAAGGGAGTAGAGAATAAATGAAAGTATGTTATGTGAGATATGGTTTGGTCATGTGGAAAGGATGGTGATATGAAAGTAGGTTGGTTAAGCGGATGTATAGTGAAGAGTGTGTTGTGTGTTGGGAACCGACCGGCTGGAGACCGAAGAGAAAGAGAAAATGGATTGAGTCGGTGAACGAATGTCAGAAGGAGAGAGAATGAGAGTTTGGCAGAGGCAGGGAATAAAGGTGCATGATAGGAGAAGGAGATAGGGGGTTTTGTAGGGCATGGTTGTAGCTCTCACCTAGGCCAGGGATGAACCACGTGGCTGATTTACCGCATAGTGAGGGTCCGTCGCGGTCCCCTGGCTAGGTTGGATTTTCTGTCTGTGACGAGGTCTCACTAATTAATGTGTGACCTTGGCATGTTACAGAGAGGAGAGAGAGAGAGAGAGAGAGAGAGAGACAGGTTGGTAAGGCTGGGCACCTTTTAGGCGTTTCATGTTACAATACTGCTTTTTCTTTTCCGATATAGTACAGCACAACAATCTTAGGGCAAAAGAAGAGAGAGAGGAGGAAGGTAGAGAGAAAGAAAGAAAGAAATATATATATATATACATATATATATATATATATATATATATATATATATATATATATATATATATATATATATATATAACTAACTTAATATATATATATATACTACTACTTTATATCTTCTTATATATATATATATACACTATATATAAAATCCATTATGTGTAATTCACATAATATTTAGGCCTAGAAGGGTTATTGGTACTACTGTATAATTTAAAACATCTTTTATATACATAAAAAGAGGTAATTTTAATAAAAAACAAAAAAAAAAAAATTTAGTTTAAAAAAACAAATTAAAAAAACCGTTTTTACAGCCCTATATATATATATATATATATATATATATATATATATATATATATATATATATATATATATACTCTCTACTCTCTCTATATATATATATATATATATATATAACTTCAAAACCCATGCCTCTCATGCTTATACATACACTTATAAATACATGTATACATGCGTAGCTAAGTATATATTACTATAAAACAGGGCAATTCATTAAATAAGGCGAGGGTTTGCTCCAGGGAAAGTACTGAATATGGAGACTTATTGTGGCTATTTTTTTTTTTTGGAAAAAATTTTTATATGTTAATGTTTTCCTTTAGGAGTAAAATTAGTATAATTGTATTTGTATATATAATAATAATATAATATAGGATTAATGTTAGAAGCTGATAAGTGACGTGGACCAGGGTGCTTTACGACAGGGGCGGGGGCAAGTCGGTCCCACTCAACCCTCATCCCCTAAGAAGAGTCATCAATTAAAAGTGTTTATAACTATTATATTATATTCTAATATTTTATATTCTATTCTTGATTATTATTATTATTATATTACTATTATTATATGTATAATTATAATATATATATATACTATTTATATTAGTATATCTTAATACGACACTGAATTGATATGAATGCAGGACTAATAGTATTTTTCTATATACTTATATTTTCTATGAGAGTTTATGGGATGATAGTGTTATATGTTTTATATTATATAAGTATGTGTTATAGTATGTATAGTATATAATATAATATTATTATTATT
>JABUQX010025960.1:0-20937 GCA_015478945.1 Trachelipus rathkii
CAGAACTAAGAAGATAATGTACAACAACAAACCTAAACACATCTTAACAGGAATATAGCAGTCATACATGTAACAAAGTACCCCGTTAGTGTGGCACTTAACACCATAAAGTAACTAACAAGCATGCAAATACGTATAACCTATTCATTACTTTGTCAAGCGATGAATCTGTCAGATCATTAGGACGATGGTTATTAGGTGTGTTTAACACTAACATGGTAAATTTAACTAAACTGTTATCACAACATTGGCTTAATTATCATCACAGAGCAGCGAAAAGTATGCTAACAGTAACAAAGTTCCACAATCAATATAAGCTAATATCGTTACATGAACGAAGAAATAATGTACAAAGACAAACTAACACAACCTTAAACAAGAATAAACTGTTAACATAACAAAGTTCCACACTTAGCACCAGTAAAGCAACTAACATGGTATGCAAAACGTAACCCTAATCTTACTTTTTCAAGCATAACTCTAACATATTAACGTTAATCTTACACTAAAAAGACAGTAACATTTAACTAAAAATTCTCACAAACATT
Source organism: Trachelipus rathkii (assembly GCA_015478945.1). NCBI lineage: Eukaryota > Metazoa > Arthropoda > Malacostraca > Isopoda > Trachelipodidae > Trachelipus > Trachelipus rathkii. The sequence goes on from JABUQX010025960.1 coordinate 549, forward strand.
GGTTAATTATACTTGATCAACGGAATATCTCTAACTATAAAGTTTCCACGATCAATAAAACTAACATAGCGTAACATGAATAAGAAAATAATGCAAAAAGAAAACCTAACACAACTTACACACAAATAACTGTTAACATTAACAAAGTTCCACGACTTAACACTGTAAAGCAACTAACATCGGTTGGCAAAGCGTAACCCTAATCTTAACTTTTTCAGAATATCTCTAACATATTTAACGTTAACTAGCACTGACATTTTTCAGTAACATTAACTAAAATTTATCACAACATTGTTAATTATCTGATCAAAGAATATACTCTAACGTAATAAAGTTTCCACATCAATAAAACTAACATAGCGTAAACCATGAACTAAGAAATATATGTACAAAGACCATACCTAACACAACTTAACAATACGAATAAACTGTTAACATTAACAAAGCTCCACTGAGTTCTTTATATACTAATCAACGGATATATGCTAACATAACAATGTTTTTCACATTAATAAAGCTAACATAGCATCATATGATAGAAATAATGTACAACGACAAACCTAACACATCTTACGCCCTATAATAAACTGTTAACATTAACAAAGTACCCTGGCACTTAACACCTAAAGTAACTAACATCAGCAATGCCAAATGACGTAACCTATTTCTTACTTTGTCAAGCATATCTCTAACATACCGATGTTAATTTACATCAACATGGTAATATTTAACTAAAATTTATCACAAAATTGGTTAATTATCATACAGAGACAGCGAAAGTATTGCAACGTAACAAAGTTTCCACATCAATAAATCTAACATAGCGTAACATGAACCAAGAAAATAATGTACAAATACAAACCTATCACACCTTAACGCACTATCAAACTGTTAACATTAACAAAGTTCCCACACTTAGCACCAGTAAAGCAACTAACATGGATGCAAAACGTAACCTAATCTACTTTTTTCAATCTTTGGATCAAAGAAATTAACCAATAAGCCTTAGATCAACACCATCGTTATAATGATTTAAAATTTCTCACAATCATTGTTAATTAATAATGATAACGAATATACTCTAATCATAATAAATTTCCACATCAATAACTAACATAGCGTAACATGAACTAAGAAAATATGCAAAAAGACAAACCTAAGCACAACTTGACACACAAAATAAAACTGTCTAACAATTAAAGAAGTTCTATACAGGCATCTGCAACGCAACTAACATTGGTTTGCAAAGGATCTCCTAATCTTACTTTTTTCAAGCATATCTCTAACATATTACGTTAATCTTACACTGACTACAGTAACATTTAACTAAAATTTATCACAACATTGGTTAATTATACTGACCAACGAATACTCTAACGTAATAAAGTTTTCCACATCAATAAAACTAAAATGCATTAACAGAACTAAGAAAATAATGTACAAAGACATACCCTAACACAACTTACATACGAAATAAACTGTTAACAATTAACAAAGCTTCACTGAGTTCTTTTATATTACTAATCAAAGTGAATATATGCCTAACATAACCAAGTTTTCAATTAATCAAAGCTAACATAAGCATCATATGAACTAGGAAATAATGTAAACAACGGACAAACCTAACACATTCACGCCCTAATAAACTGTTTAACATTAACAAAGTACCGCACTTAACACCAGTAAAGTAACTAACATAGCTACCAAAAACGTAGCTTATTCGTAAGCATATTCTCTAAACATCAACGATGTTAATTTACAATAACATGGTAATTAACTAAAATTTAATCACAACATTGGTTAATTATCATCCAGAGCAGCGAAAGTATGCAAACGTAACAAAGTTTCCACATCAGATAAGCTCAAACAATATCGTTACATGAACCCAAGAAAATATGTTACAATTAAGATCAAACCGTATACACTTAAACACGAATAGAACTGTTAACATTAACAAAGTTCCACACTTAGCAACCTGTAAGCAACTAACATGGTATGCAAAACGTAACCTAATCTTACTTTTTTTCAAGCATAACTCTAACATATTAACGTTAATCTTACACTAACACAGTAACATTTAACTAAAATTTCTCACAACATTGTTTAATTATACTGATCAACGAATATACTCTAACATAATAAAGTTTCCACATCAATAAAAGCTAACAGCGTAACATGAACTAAGAAAAAATGTACAAAGACAAACCTAACACAACTTACACACAATAAACTGTTAACATTAACAAAGTTCCACACATTAACACCTGTAAAGCAACTAACCTGGTTTGCAGCGTAACCTAATCTTACTTTTTTCAAGAATATCTCTCAACCATATTAACGTTAATCTTACACTGACATCAGTAACATTTAACTAAAATTTCACACAACACTAATTATTATACTGACAACGAATATATTGCTAACGTAACAAGTTTCCACATCAATAAAACTAACATAACGTAACATGAACTAAGAAAATAATGACAAAGAACATACTAAGCACAACTATAACATTACGAATAAACTGTTTAACATTAACAAAGTTTCCACTGAGTTCTTAATATACTAATCAGTGAATATATTGCTAACATAACAATGTTTCACATTAATAAAGCTAACATAGCAATACCAATTGAACTAGGAAAATAATGTACAACGACAAACCTAACACATCTTACGCCTAATAAACTGTTAACATTAACAAAGTTCCACACTTAACACCAGTCAAAGTAACTAACTTTACATACAAAACGTACCCTATTCATAATTTTTCAAGCATATCCTAGCATATTAGACTGTTAATCTTACATTGACACAGTAACAATTATCAAAAAATGTATCATAACCTTGAACCTGATTATCACACAGACCAATCGATATATGCCAAACGTAACAAAAGTTTTTTTACATTATCCATAGTAATATTTAAAAAAAATTATCATAACCTTAATCCAAATAAGCATTATCTTTTTTATGAACTCCTTCCCCTTTTTCAGAAAATAAAAACTCTAAGAACATGAAGATTTTATGCTATAACCAATTGCATAAAGTGATGCAATACTTATTATATTTGACCTCTGACAGGATATTTATGAGCAATGTAGCAGTCGCCATTCGGTTTACAATTAAATATAAATGAACATCGTTGGGTATAACGAAACTCCTCGTGAAGATATCAACAACAAGCGTAGAGATGGAGGGAGATGTCATCGTATCACAATATGCGAAAACTACTCCTACTGAAGAAAACTATGTGTATAAACAACCCTTTAAATGTAATGAGAATTCTTTCTTTAAACCCTCAGAAGAAAGTAAACAAGAATAACGGTTCAAACGAACCATACCAGTTCAAAAGGGTATATATTTCTCGATAAACAACAAACAACAAACAAACAACAACAATAACATAGCACAAAATGAGTTCTTTATATACTAACAACGAATATATGCCTAAACAATACAATTTTTCACATTAATTCAAAGCTATCCATGCCATCATATGGACTAAGAAAATAATGTACAAACGACGACAAAATCCTATCACAATTAAGCATAATAAATTGTTAGCAGTTACAACAGGTACATTTTTAACACCTGTACTAGTAACTAACACTGCAGACAAAAACGTGAACCTATTCATCACTTTTCCAAACATAACTCTAGCATATTAACGTTAATTTTACTTGACACAGTAAATATTTAACAAGAAATTTACCATAACCTTGTTTAATTAATCATACAGACCAACGAATAACTGTAAACCTAATACCAAAGTTTTATTCAAACATAACACAAAAATAGTTCTTTATATACTAACCATCGAGTTAAGCTAACGTAACAACGTTTTATACATTAACATAGCAACATCAACATAATCTGAACTAAGAATATAATGTATCAACGACAAACCCAACACACCCAATACTACGACATAAACCACTAACATTAACAAACTTCCGTCCTTAACAACAGTAAAAAGTACATACAACTCGTCCAAAACGTAACCTACTCATACTTTCTCAAGCAATCCTCTAACATAACAATGTTAATTTTCAACATTAACATCGTAATATTTAACAAAAGTTTAGCATAAACTTGTCTTCTATCATACTGACAAAGAATATACTGCTGACGTAACAAATGTTTCTACATCAACTTTCGTAACATTTAAGAAAAAAAAATTCATCATAACTCGTCTAAATATCATAATCCCAGCGAATAATCGCAAACACAAACAAAGTTTTAACCAAACATAACAAAAAATTAAAAAATTTTATCCTAACATAACATAAAAATAAGTTTCTTTGAATAAAATATCACAGTAAAGCGTAATAATTTACTGATTTTTAAAGCAGTAAAATCAGTAAATTCAGTAAATCAAACCACCCCAACATCCCTGCAGTCCCCTAACCGTCCCACCCGCTATGGTCTATTGAACTATTGATTCAAGTCATATTTCAAGTATTATTTTGGACAAACATAAACATAAATAAAGTTTCTTTTATATACTAACCTACGAATATATGCTTAACCAACAAAGTTTTATCATCAATAAAGCTACAATCATAACCGCGACTAGGAATATAATGTACATATTGGCAAACCCTAACATACCTCGGTAATGAATATATCAGCTAACATCCTGAGAAAATTCCCTACTGATTCAAGGTGAAGTAGCTAACAGATCATACAATAACTCGATATGTTCCCACTTTTTTCGCATATCATATCAGAAACAGGTAAAGCCGTATTATCCTAACAAAAATCCCTTAACAAGTGACCAATCTATTCAAAAATGTCACCATCTTGAACTAATGAATTGACACTATCTTGCCTTACCCCTCCTTCTTTCGAGTATAACATCATTTGACCTATGAATAAGCGTAGACATTACAAAAGTCTAGGGCAAACCTAACATTATTCAACAAAAACCTAACCCTAGGTTCACGTTTCTAACACATCATCGTCAGTTAACATAGTAATATCTTACAAAAAACTCATCATTTCTCTAACAAATCAGTGTTATTTTCCCATTGTCATAGTATAATATTTAACATAACTTACTTAACTTACGAATAAACAGTTTTCATTAACCAAAGAGTACTAAAAACAACACATTATCTTCCGAGAGAAAACCCAGGGGATGCGCCCCTTGAAATAAAGCGTGTGAATCCTGCGAGGGGGGATCACCCCGAAGGGATGTAACAGCGGGCTTTACCCCTCCGAAGGAGGGGGTAAGGCCTCAGCCCTTTAACAAGAAAAAAAACGAAATCTACCTACCAACACCTTCTACAAGTAAAAATCAATAACATACTGGAAAACATTTCTACAGTCCAGTAGTGATGAAGAAACACATTCATTACCAAAAGATGTAGTGTAAATGATTGAAAGCTATCAAACCAAGAAAAACGACTAATATACAATAATGGTCCTATCAATGGTGGAAAAGTTAGCAAAATGTTTACCCGGCTTAAAGTAAACTTGCAAGGAAATACTTGGCTTTTGTCCTCCAACTAGTGTTCCATGGTGAGAGTCGTATTTAGCAATGCTTTGGACTAATATATGAGAAAGAGAGAAAATAGATTCTCAAGTAGAAAGGCAGAAAAATTGATGTTTCTCTAGCAAACTTCTTATATTTGAATTTCAATACTAGTGCAAAAAGTATCTAATCCTTGTAAAATCTCTTTCATTAAGGTGGAGGTTGGCGGATAAGAGGTTGGTGGGTGCAAAGTTGGGTCCCCGTCCCGCACCACTGGTACAATTAATATTAATAGAATTGTGGCTAAAAACTAGAAATATATTTAGGCATATATATATATAATTTATATAATATTATATATATATATATATATTATATATATATAATATATATATATATATATATATATATATTATATATATATTATATAATATATATATATATATATATATATATACTATATTATAAGCTATAAATTTCATATTAAAGATCTAATAAAAATATACTTAATGAATAAAATTATTATTATAAAAATAATTTATAGTCCCATTAATAAAGATTTTTCATATATCTTTAAAAACGTTTTTCAACAACGACGCTGTTTATTATTATTATTATTATTATTATTATTATTATTATTATTATTATTATTATTATTATTATTATTATTATTATTATTATTTTTTAATGTTTAATGCTTTAAAAGTCTTTATTGTTTCATTGACCATTCTCTAAATTCAATTGTGTATTTCCAATTCTTCCTTAAGGATAAATTTTGTGAATGTAAATCGAATCGTAGGTACAAACAAGCAACATTAATATTTAAATAGGTTTCAGATTTTCTTTTCTATTCATATGTAAATTCGAGTTAACTAAAGGCAACAATACTCTCTCTCTTTTTGCACACACTACACACATACACACGCATATATATATATTATATATTTTATATATATATATCTTATACATAAGTAAATAGATTTTATTTAATTATAATAACAGTTATATTCACCTTATATATATATTATATATAATATATATATATATATATATATATATATATATTATATATATATATATATATATATATATATATATATATTCTTAATTTTAAACCTCCGAAAAAAATTCTACCTACGGCCCTGTATAATATATATATATATATATCATACTATATGTTTATATAATATATATATATATATATCTATATATATATGATTATATAATTAAGATATATATATATTTATATATATATAATACTATATATATATATATATATATACTATATGTTTCATGGCTCAGTGAATTTATTTTTTTTAATTTTTCTTTTCAATATTGTTATTATATGATAATTACTAACAATAAATTTCAGAGGGAATAAACATGCCTAAAAAAATTTAAATACAAAAAAAAAGGTAATTATTTAATAAAATCGTAACATTTTTAAGCATCATACGTTTGGCAGCTACCAGGAGGTGAGAAGACTTTAGTGTTTTCGTCAAAACACGAGAAAAAAAATTTACGGGAAAGTAGATCCATCTAGTTTAGGTAAAGTTTACTGCATCGTCGGTCTATATAGGTTAGGTTATAGGTTTACTGCATCGTCGATCCATATAGGTTGGTTTTTTTTTCTTACGGCCCTCATAGTTCAGGTTATGATAAATATTGTTAAGTAAGCACAGAATCAATATATGAAAAAAATAATCAATAATGAACGAATCTTCTTATCCTTTCACGGTTTAGCACTAAAATTGGTTTTCTTTCTCATGGAAAATGAACGTTTTTGCTTACTTTATTAATTAATTTTTAATATTTTCATATTTTGTATCTTTCTCATTCCCATCTTAATTAATTGCTAGTATCACTATACTAACAATATATGAAAAAAAAAATAGAAAACATATATTTATGATCCATGAACCTCATAAGGTCATATAATATTATATATACTATATATATATAATATAATATATATATATATATAATATTGAAACTATATAGATATATATATATATATTATATAATATATATATATATATATATATTATATATCCCCAATCTTCATAAAACAACATAGCTATCTCCAATAAAAAAATATCCAAAAATTTTTGGAGTAACACTGGACAAACACACCTAACCTTTACAAAACATCAAATTGAAGTTTGAGAATCCATTCAAAATAGGAAACCAAAGACTGAAGAACATCGCTGCCTGTGACCATTAATAATAATAAATAACCCAATCACATCTATAAAGCAATACATCCGTCAACTACTAAATTACGCGTCACCTATGTGTCAGCCATTATTAACCAAAGGGTAGCATGAGAAAACTTTAAACTCCGCCAAAGTCGCAAACTGGAATTATAACAGGAATGCCACACCTAACAACTCTGTTTCGGCTGTTTTCACGAGATACAAAAATAACTTACCATAGATAAACATTTAGAAATGATAGGCACACAGTTCTACGCTAAAACACAAACACTTCAACACCCATACCTACTCACTGCACTTTTCAACCCAACTAAACCACAGGTTAATAACAACCTCACTTCCCCTTAGCCCTTATTATACAACAATCCTAAACAACATCCAGCCCCCATAGGGCAATACAACTTATCACAAAAAAATACACACACAAAAAACTGAAAATTATTTAAGAAACCGACAAACAAACAATATTACTAAATGAACACCCCGCAAAACTGCTTTAGAGTTCAAACGTCTCTCCTGTAACAAATCCAATCACCTTGGGCAAACTAAGATGCGGCCACGCACCCAACCTTCAATACTACAAATGTTAAGTTTAAAACTTAACCAGAACCACAATCAAATAATCTGCAACCCAATCCCCGGAAACTATGTCTCAACTTCCTCCTAGAGTGGTCCAGCTAACATCGTCCCAGAGCAATCTGAGACATCACAAAATCTAAGCGATCTTTGGAGGAGGAGCTGCGGCGGCGCGGGTAATCTTTAGCGAGGTGAGGTGTGTCCATCTGAAAGGGAGGGTGGCCATATATTATATATATATATATTAAATATATTTATAATATTAAAAATACTAATATATATTATATATATATACTTATATATATTATAATATATTATGTGTAGTGTAAGAATATATAATATATTATAATATATATATATATATTAATGAGCTAATTTGAAAGCAAAGTACATGTCTTGAGCGCTCGCATATACTTAAACAATCCTCCTTCAAACTTAAACGTAGGTAGTAGAGATCGATGAATATAGTCATACTCATATCTGAGAGTATGTTACCTATTAACTCATATATCTATATAATTAAAATGCTTGTAGGTTCTATATGATAGTAGCTATTATGAAATCATAGTATATTACCGCATTAGCCTAATACGTACTATATAGTATATATATGACTAATTTTGTAGTAGGTATATAGTAGTAATATATATAGTACTATAATATTAAAAGTATATAGAATATATATATATGACGTTATTAAGTATAGTTTATATATATATTAATATAGAGGTTAATGTAGTCTGACGGGTAGAAGTCCGAGAGCATATATGTATAGTAATTAATATAGAGTGAGTCGTATATTTATAGTAAGTGACCCCTTTTGATTATAATATCTATATGGACAATAGTGATATATATTATAGAGCTATGATATAGCTATATAGTATAGGTACAGTAGTTATTATAGGTAACCAAGTTACTCTAACGCCTCCACGAGAAAATTACTATAAATCATAAAACTTCAAAGTCAACTTTCTGAATATTATAAAACTAAACGGGTATATCTCAAGGAATTAAACATTTCTGAGATGGGGGACAAGTGAAAACTATTTTAAAATGATCCAATTAAATAAAGAATTTATTTCCTGTATTTTTGGGTCCTACGATGTGCGCTGCGAAATAATATAGTATTGACATACGGTGTGTAACTTTGTGTCTTGTGTGGATGCGGTCAAGAAGAACGGAAAAAAGGAAAATGAAATTGAACGAATCTAAAGCTTTTTGTTTTGTTGATTTGAAAATGAACATTTTTTTTTTCCTAGTACGTGACCTAGATCCTAACCTATAACCTCACCTACTGCTAACCGCGTAACGTAACCTAGACCTATACCTAACATTGACAATAGACTCAAGGTGCTGTAAGGATAAAAATATTTTACTCTAGAATAAAGAAGTTATTTCGCCCCTAGAGCATCTATTTATGTAGTGCAACGAGGAGGTATCTGTGGCAAAAGATTTTTTTTGATCCGACCTGCGCGTTGCTGGAATGGGCGTTATTAAGGGAACTTTGTCCCATATCGTGATATAGAATATTAATACAGGACGCCTATATATATAACGACTGTAAAGGAATAGTATATTACGTGATATGCTATATAGTATAGGCAGTGAGTAGTAGATATAGTACTACGCTTATACGGGGTTTTATATAGCGTAGTTTTATTATATGTAATTTAAATATATATACTGCAGAGTATACCTATATCCGAAAAAAATAAAAATAATTATTCGCTTTAGCGAATATTAAAGAGTGATATCCGGTTCACCTATTATATATATATATATGAGTAGTGTGATATGAGTAATAGTATAGGTGAGTTATTAGTATATATAGTATGATACGTATAATCATATATAGTACTATATACGTATACTTAGAGTAAATTTATGATATAATATCACTGATATTCTTAGTTATGGAGAAGGGGATAGTGGTATTATATCCCTATAGTATGGCAGTACATAGTATAGTATATAATATATCGATATCTATATATATGATCATACTTATATTATATAGTATTATACTATTATATATAATAGCTAAATATATATTTAGTATATAGTATATAGTTAGGTAATATCGGTTTGCTCTGTAGGTGATTTCTTGAGCTTGTATATTATACGTAGTAAGTACTATGTAGGTGAGGATATATATGAAGTATAGTACTGTTATATTAGTGTGAGTAGTAAGCTATTTGTATATTTAATATTATGATTATATAGGTTGAGTAGTAATATTTCATTTATTTATTTAGGTAGTATAGTATAGTATGATATAGTATAGTATATATACTAGTCATATGTATACGTATACGTAGATATATATATAATCTAAATGTTATTATGATATATTATATATTTATATGGATATAGTCCTGCAGTGTTATTATATTATCATAAAACAGGACAGATAATTAAACTATAATATGACAACTTTTAAACACGAAAGTTAGGTTCATAACTACGCAGAGGTATCCAGGACTCTGGGGCAGGTGCCCAAGCTCATGTTAACATTTAGTATTGCGAATAATTCTTTTTCATAACAAAATGTTAAGTGGGGGTTGGGGGACGCTGAGGCCCATATTTTTGATTCATCAGAGCCCCCGCAGGCTAATCATGAATTAATGTTAAGTTTTTCGGCACGTTAGTGTTTAAAAGTATTGTCGACTACAAGCGATTTAGCAGCGATCAGTTTCGCGTAAATTAAATGTGCCAGGCGTCGATGCCTTGCATGCGAATCCTATAGGTTGCAACTTCTTAGGAAGTTCTCCTCTTAAAATAGGGCAATGCCCGTAAGCTTTAAGAAAAAAGTAACAAGAAAAAAGTAACAAGAAAAAGGTAACAAGAAAAAAGTAACAAGATGAAATGAAGGAAAAGTATCACAAGCTTATATATGGGACGTGCCGGTTTTTGGATGCTGCATAGAGAGAATCATGATGCGGCAATCCAATAATGAGATAAAATAATTAATAATCAAGATAAGCTAATTGAAGGGAGGGAGGCCACAGTAATAAGTAAAGATAATTATATTATAAAATAGATTATAATCAAATATATATACTATAAAATAATAACATATACTAATAATGAATGAAAAAAATCATATAATAATAAAACTAATAATGAATGAATTAATAATAATACAACAATAATAATAATAATAATAATAATGTGTGCAATTTTCCATTCTGTGTTATGTAGTGACATGAGTGCTGGATTTCAGTTATCCGAGGGTGCAGATGTGAAAGCAGACTTGTGCAGATGTTGAGCAGGCACCAATAATGCACACATTATAGTAATTGCACGTGTATCGTGGGACGTGTGGTTTTCCCAAGACTGGTGAATGAGGGTTTTACATTCCACGCACAGATTTAACAATTTCTAACGAACCGAAAACCGTTTTGTTCGTATTGTTTCGGACATACGAGGGTTTGCATCGTTTCGGAATATTTATAATTGTTTGTGAACGACCATTTCATGATAGGGGTTGGCCAAGCCAGCGGGGATTTTTCCGCCACCGCACTGCACCAAGGTCGCTAAAATTTTTGATGCGCACCGCGACGCGGCAACCCTGCACCCGGGTTGAGTCGGGGCCAGACTGCGTAACGTCTTTCTCTTTTATGATTTGGCACATAATAGAAATAATATGCTATCTTCTTGTGCTTTTATTGGATATTTATCTATGAAATCGCACCAACAAAAAATGCTAAATTTTTGTTGTTGAATAATAATATCAGTTTATTAGAAAGTCTGAGCTTGGAAGTGTAAGGCTCCTAGTTTAATGTCCGAATTGCTCGTGCTTCTAAAATACTCCTTTGTTTTTATAAAAAGCTATCTAATAAGTAATCAAATAATCTACTTTACCAATTAGGTGATAGGAATGGAGGATAGCGTTGGAGACGGAGTACACTGTGACTGGAGGATAAGACTGTGGGATACTGGCGTAAATGGCTGGGACTATAAGCGTGAAATTGAGGCGATAGCTCGTAAGAATAGGAGGATAGCAGGTAAGATGAAGGAGTTTACTGGAATGGGGATACACGCAGGCGATGTTGGCCAGTATAGCGTTGGGAGCTGGAGATAGAGTTAGGTGTCAAAGGTAAAGCCCGTTGCGAATGATGATCATCCGGGGGCAATAGGGACGATAGCCACAGGAATGGAGGATCATTATTGGGACGGGTGATAGCAGTAGGGGGATATAGAAAATGATCTGGTTGGGATAGGGATCTAGCAGGCACGGATGCGCAGGGTAATTGCTCCGGGATGTGGGATCACAGTAGGGCTGAATGATAGTGTTGGAGATGAGGGATGAGCTGTAGAGTGATAGCATCATGATATATACTATATAGTATATAATTAATTAGATATGCAGTATTAGTATAATATGACTATAATAGTATACATCTATATAATATATTATAATAGTAAATATAGTATATATATAAGTAAATATAGTAGTATACTATTAGGTTATAAGTAGCTGAGTATCATACGTGATAGAGTGAAAGAGCAGTTAGTCTTGTCACTAGACGCTCTTTTCGCTGTGTTGTCTGACGCGACCGTCGGCTATATATCTGATAGGAGCGAGTAAGATAAATACGAAAAGGATGGCGGTTATGTAAGTCGCGTTTCAGCGTTAATATATATATAGTACTTATATATGTATATGTTAGATTCTATAGACTTTTATTTTGAAATAGAAAGGTTTAAAAATATTATCTTTTTACTATCATCACTATATAGTATAGTCTATCGGATATAAATACATTATACCGAAACTTGAAAATGATATCCTTGCTCTCGTCTTCTCCATTCTCTCATTTCTCTTCTCCATTCATCTGCGGTCTCTCTGCATCGCGCCGTCTCCTCGCTCGTCTCTCTCTCCTTCCTCTCTCCTGTCGCGTCTCTTCTCTCTCTCTCACATTCTCTCTATTTCTCTCGATAACATATATATTTAGTACATAATTCATATATATATATATATAAGCACTGCTATATCTATAATTTCTTTTTTATATTAGTCTCGTTGATATTTTAATTTCAGTATCTAGTGCTATCTCTCTTTAAGTTTTTCTCAGGAAAAGGCTCCCGCATTTAACGAGAAGACTTAATGCTTCTTTCTATTCATGAAGTTTACGCTCTCACGAGGCAATGCTTAGTCAAATGTTTAGGAGGGCAAACTACGCTAGGGTAGTTTTTTCTAACTCTGGGGTTTCGGACGCAGAACATCGTACCCGGGCCTCGTGCCTGCTACTCCGATCCACTGACCTAAGCGACGTTTCGCCCCGCCCCGCCCCTCCCGGTAGGCTGATGTTAATCTGAACAAGATTTGAAATGGCAATCATCACGGTTGCAGTAAGCCCCAAGGCCTCGGGAGCCTCATAGGTTGTTGGTGGGAGCGCGAAACCGGAGGCATTTCTGTTCTTTTTTTTTTTGTTTGACAGCAATTTATTGTGGCTTTGAACAGTTTGAGTAGAAGACCGGAGTCGCAAAATTTAAAAATGAGTCGGAGCCTGATTGACAATTTTAAAATATCGACCGGCAGCAGGAGTAGGAGTCGGGAATATTAACATGTATCGGAGTTGCGAGCCGGGAGCAGGGAGCCGGAGCCGGAGCGCGCGGAGCCGGAGCGGAGCCGGTGAAAGATTGCAACCGCTCAATAAAAATCGCCTAATCCTCAGCCCTGTATTGTACTACAGATCACGTGATCAGTAGGGACAGAAGACAATACTACAATCACTCTTCCCCGAACGATGATAAAATAATAGCTGGTCTACTAGGAGCCAAATTCCTAGAGGTAGAACTTGGCCTCTTAGAATATAATGTGTAAGTAACCCGTGCGGTAGCTGGGGCATAGCCAGATGAATTACCGATGGTCGCGCAGCATAACGATTTTTCCTCGTCCTGTTTACATAGTTTCGTTATTGCTGTTTAAGTTTGAAGACTTGGCGGTAAAAAACTTGTTGATTGTCATTCAAAAATTCGGGTGGGGGACCGGATGTTCGCGCGGGGCGTTGAAGGGCGGGCGGGGAGGCGCAACTGTAGCGTGGTTAGCCAAGCTCTAGCCGCGCTTCGCACGCAACTACTCAAGTCGAGGATACCCAAACGTTTTTGTTCCTTTTAGGTAAAAGTATAGTGGCTGTAATTTCTATTTGTTACTGCTGCACTCGTATAACCATGAAAAATAAAAAATATTTTTATAGATGTCTAATTTCTCAAAACTAGTTTTTTATGTACTTATGTGCCGACTCTTAATTATAGTTATTAGTTAGTGATTATTATATTTATTATATTAACTCTATTTATTATTATATTCTTAATGATTGTACGTTATCATTTTTAATTGCTTCCTTTTTTTGATTCAGTTACACGGTTCTGATACAGACGTTTTCAACGATTGATTCCAACTTTAGTCTACTGCTAGATCAGTATTAGTTACCCGTAGAAATCATGCTTAATCGAAGTAAGATTGATTAGATTACAAATTTCTTATCTCTTTAAGAATTATATTAAATGATTGTAAATAAGAATCGGTATACAATGTAACTAGGACTCTAAAAACATACGAAGATTTGTAGACAATTCTCGTAAAGAGTTCATGTTGTGTAAGGCGCATAATCGTTAAAAAGAGTTAATATATTATGACCGACTATATGGGCATCTAAAGGACTAAAGATTTCGCTTTTTTGTAGTAGTTATTATATGATTTATTGATTACTTATTGATAAGTTATTATACGTTATTCATCTATTATTATATATTGATTATATATTATTATGATGATTATGTTATTATTATTTATTATTATTGATTTATTATAATTCAGTAATTTAACAAAAATTTGTGAAAAGTTGTTGTTAGCAATTTTAAAAACATCATTTCTTTTATTCTTGATTGCGAGACGGCTTGGGATTCTAGGTTGGAAGCCATGCGCTTCTTAATTGGTTGCATGATCTCGCCGGTCGCCGGATGTGCTCGTAACCGCCATAGGCACAAATGTTCATTCTGGGCTATAACTGCAGTTTCGTATTTTCGATAGTTTTTTTTTTCTATCAGTAATAGTGGAAATTGTGTGGGCTCCTCATAAGCTTTATTCGCGACGGGGTTACATTGTGGCCGACTTCAATAAGCTTCGTTCTTCAGGGTTCCGAGTGTGACGTGATTTATTTGGCTGGTATTGGTTTACGTTTGTTGTCTTAGTGATACATGCTACTGGTCATTTCGAAGACGATTTCGATGCTACATTCATATAGTATATGATCATAATATTAGTATACCGGTATAAGTATCACTACGAATATAGATATATATATACGTAGGCTAATAGATATGTACTGTAGTATAAACAGTGATAGGTGTTAATATAATAGAATGTACTAATTAGTATTCATATATGAATATATTATATACATATATGCGGTAATAGTATTTATATATACGTCAATCTAGTATTTCCAGTGTATTATTTACTGAGTGTACATCTAGTAAAGATAGTATATGGACTGTAGGAGGCGGGTATACTATAAGTATTACGTGATTAGTCTAGTAGTTGCTATCTTATCACATATATATAGGGTATACTAAAGTTTCTTTTTTAACTTACGTATAATAAATGAATATATATATATATGATACTAATAGTATTATATATATGGTGTGAGATAACTCACAAACACCTTAATTTCTATACCCGACGTCCTATGATGTTTTTCTATATATGTATATGAGGGGCGGAACGACGTCCTAGTACACTGAGCTAGGTCTAGACGCTAGTACAAAAGGATTCTGTCAATATGACTGTCATCTACGGAAATCGAAAACGATAAAATGGCTGTTTTTTTGCTTATGTTCTTTAACCGCCATTGGTCTTTATGATTATGCTAGATGCTGTAAGATAAGGACAAAACAAGGGACAAGTAATGGACACGATACACATTTATCTACAATTTCCTGGGTTGGTCATACGGGTAATGTAGACTATGTGTAATTGAATCTAATGATAAATACAATACGTGTTGAGATGTGAGATATGGCGGTAAGTTGTAAAATGGGTCACAAAGACAGTTCGACGGGACAGACGCAATGATCTTAATAATCTCCGTGTAAAGGGAATGTATCATGGGTGAGTATAGGAGGAATCAAATTGTAATTATGATGTGAATTCAAATATCGTTTTCAATCCTCGTGTGTTTGCTGCCTTAAAGTAAGAAAATGGAACTAGTTTTTAGTTTCGCCGATCGAAATAGTAAAGTTTGGTAGAATTCTTGGAGCTAATGCGCTAGTATGAGAAAACATTGATAGTTTTTTTTTATACGATGCCGAATGTTCAGTACGACTTCTATGCAGATACTGGCGACTAGTAGGTGCAAAAAAGAAAATAGCCTTTTTTTTTTTTTTTTTTTATTAGGTTACCAGATCAGATTGGCATCGTTTGGTCCCCAATAAGCTTCAGGTCAGTGAATTGCTTCTTCATAGATCTGGTCCTCCTCTTTTGAGATTATATATCAGCCTCTTGACGCGGCAGTTAAGGAGTTAGTGGAATGACTGGCGACGCCACCTTCGCCTGGCAACACAGGTGCATCTCTTTCGATCAAAACGTCTATTCTCATCGGCACCAATGGTTTCGTTGTGAGGCATGATGCCCCAGCCACCACCTCTCTTAACCTAAGTACCGTGGCCCTTTTAACATGGTGGTGCTTAGGAAGACAGAAGCTTTTTCACTACTCAGGCGGCCTTCCCCCATTGCGATCGTTTCATCGGACGCGTTTCAAGCCCGGCAATTCTGAGGCCTGCCTGGTCCTGCCACTACGGGGACTCTGCCCGCATTCGTTACACGCACTGTTTCGTTTCCTCTCTCAACCTCGTTTAGGACCAGCACACCCTTCACAGTTGTCCGTGGAGACCGGGCGCGTTTAGGCCTTACTTCACGCAACACAGCGTCTCTACCTTCACGCTCCTGACTTCCTGCCCAGGCCCTGTATTCAACCAAGGACAGCATTTATGTTCAGGTTTCCGTGCTGGCCGGGCGCTGCAGCAGTCAACACGGTGCGGCTCAAGCCCTCGGCGTCGACCACGCCGCTGGCCACGCTGCAACTGGCTTCGGTGCGTTGGGCGTTCGAGCATTCTGCTCGTGCCTCGCCTCACATAGCAGACATGCTAAACTTATCATGAACCTTAAGACAGATTTTTCGGGGCCTAAAAGAAGGCTCGAAAACGTTAGGATTGGCAAACGACTTTTTACGTCAACCCATGGCAATTGCGATTGGAAGAATCATACATCAAATAACCGAAAATTCGATTTGCGGCCATATCTACGCTTAGTCTCCAACAATTACCTAGAATATATATTATAGTTAGAGTACATACCAGAAGCTGTAGTGAGTATGTAGAAGATAGCTATAGGTAGATATATACCATATAGTACGTAATAAGATAAGTAGCGTAGCAGTTTTAGCTATATTATAAATATATTATAATTATGCATTATAGTCTCATATATATATATAATATAGCTATATATAATATAGATATAGTATATATATACTAATTATATATAATATGAGTAGACTATATTATATTTTAGTGATTAACAAAAAATGGGTCAAGACGCGAATGGGGTTCGATCTACGAAATGTACTTTGTTGAAATAAACTGAGATTAACGATGTTGGTTTGTTATAAAATTTCAATTATATGAAATAATAACTAATAACGCAGATCAATAAACATAGACAACCAAGTAGTTTATATATCTTTCCTCCAACAGTTTACCTCACTTTTGTTATAATTTGTCAGCTGATGAAACTCTTCTGGCCGTCTTACTAGGGTTGACCGAGCACAATTATTCCTCACCACATCAGCACAGATTCACCACACCACTCAGCTGCCTGGCTTTCGGTGGTGACTCGACGGCCATCCGCACCAGTGTCGTCTGCCAACTACTTCTAGACGCCACTAAGTTAGTCAATTTAGCAGAATTGAAAGTCAGCCTAAAAAAATTTGGACCAGCTCTGGCTCCGGCTCCGGAACCGGCTCGGCTCCGGGCTCGGCTCCGGCTTAGGGGCTTTTAAATTTTTTTTTTGAACTTCGGCCCAAAATTTTTAAACTTTTATATGTTTTGTAAAAAAAAAATTGAACTCTGGTGTCTTCCTAAAAAAGAAATCGGACTCCTACTCCGACTTGCGGCAACACTCAACACCACTTCGCGGCACAGTAAGGCTCTTTCTCCACCGTGCCCCGCGCTCCGACTGCCGGCTCCGCGGTCTAATGATTATACGATGTGAGCTAAAGCCAAGCAGGTAATGTGTGGGGGATTATCACCTACGAAGGAATTTGAAAATTGCTCGCTTGTTTATTCTGTATCTAATATACAATTGGAATCGGAAGCGGATGGTGGAGGTAATTACGCATTGAGTCTGCTTCGGACTCTTCATTTTAAAAAGGTCCTTCTGGGGTCAATAAGGGTTCAATATTGTTATTATGTTAACGAAGATTACAATAGAGACTTCCATGAAGAAGGTAATGGGTTAGAGCGAGCAATGTTTAAGGCGAACGAATGGAATATAAATATTATATATTAGTATATATATTAGCTTTCAATGTAGGTATATAGTATATAGTATAGTACTATATGAATATATGATACGTTATACTCTATAATTTACTCGCACGTATTATGGTAAGGTTTATATATACCTTATAGTAATAGAATGAGTAAATATTATAAATCTAGAGTTATATTTGTAATGTGTCCCCTACGTGGTGATGCAACCTTACCCTTCGAAGATCTGAAATCCGCAAGAGTGTTATCCGTCTGACAAACGCATGAGCTAAAGAGGAAACCAAGCATCCAAATGACAGTGTATGCCATTGGAAAGTGAATCAGAAAGCTGTTCATAGCTATAATTAGGAGACGCGACTTTTAAACATCTTGATAATTAGAAAAATATGTCTCATTGAAACTAATCTTAAATATACGATGCCAACAATTCTGGATTAGTATCGTCTTGGCGCGGGCACAGCGATGTCGGCTGTACGACCGACACAGCCACCCGGGGTCCAGATAGTTCTTATGTGTACTAGTGTATCATGGGTCGCAGAGCTACATTCTCCTATGAAGGCTGTTCCACGAGACTGGTAGTCTGCCCCAGGTGCGTATGTGAGCAACTGTTAAGAATTGAACAGAGTCCGCATTGACGTAGTTCTATAGTTTAAGTGTAGTACTGTGGATTATACTAATATAGTATGTAGGTATATATATAGGTATGATATTTATTTTTAGCGAGAAGCTCGAGTTATATATATATATAATCTCGGGATTGAGAATATAGTATAATTATATTATAGTATGTATAGGATTATATGACTAGATATACTACTGTTATACTATATTTTACCTACACCTTTGACTGCTAGTTACTGTATAAGTGACGATTTTGACGAAGTCACAAATGTTTAACTTACCCTTTTAGATATTAGTATGTTTATGTTGTGGTGTATAGAGCAACGTTGAGGCTGCATTAACATTGTTAAATTATAGAACAACACTTTGCGAGCAGTATGTCATCCAGCAAGCAGAGGGGGAGGATGGTCATTCAAGGTCAGAAAGGCGGATGGTCAGTAATAATGTGGGCGAGATGGTCCAGAAGAGGTCAGTAGGTCGAGATAGGTCAAGAATGAGGTCAGAGGGGGTGGTAATAATAGGGTCAGAAGGCGACGTGTCACTGAATTATCGTCAGCAGGGAGATGGCATAATCAGGTGCAAAGAGAGATGGTCATGGTGGGTCAGAGGAGGATTGTCATAATATTTCAGAGGGAGATAGTCTTAGTAGGTCAGGGAGGCATTGGCATAAGTAGGTCAGGCAGGGGGGCTAGAAGGCAACGGTTGTATAAGTTACAAAGTTAAAAATAGAGGAGCAACTTCAACTCAAATAGGTGGAATAAAATCTATTTATCTGAGCAAGATATTCATAATTGATTTAATTGCTCTATGTTGTGCGTTTTTAGGTATGGTACATCAGCATTTACTTTTAAAACCATTGGGTCCTTTCTGAACAAACAATCTATTGCACAACTCATGTCTTACCGCAACAAGTGAAATCTTTTTTGCAACGCTA
>JABUQX010025961.1:0-2500 GCA_015478945.1 Trachelipus rathkii
GAGAGAGATAGGAATTTTGCTGCCAAGAACTCGACTGTCGAACCAGGTTATCCATTTTAGTATTTTTTTTTTCATTTTTCACATAAAGTTAAAATAATTGATTTGCTGAATCAATTTATTGAATTAATTGATTTAATGTTTAAATCAATTAATTTGATTTAATGTTTGATTTAATGATTTATTGTTTAAATGTTTAAATGTTATTTATTTTATTTTATTTTTCATTTCTCACTTAAAGTTAAAGTAATTTATTAATTTTTAATGAATTAATTTTATTCATTTTATAATTTTTTTTTATTTTCACTTAAAATTAAATTAATAAATTTAATTTCTTAACGAATAGATGTTATGCGTTTCATTGTGTTTTTTTTAAATTTTCACTTAAAGTTAAAATAATTCATTCATTCATTTAATGAATCAATGTTATTCATTTTATTGTTCTTTTCACTTTCACTTAAAGTTAGATTAATACATTCATTCATTTAATGAATCATTGTTATTTATTATACTATTATTTAAATTTTCACTTACAGTTGAAGCAAATCATTCATTCAATGTTATTTATTTTATTATTTTTCACATTTTACTTAAAGTTAGAGTAATCGTTCATTCATAAAATGAACTAAAGTTATTAATATTATTATTTTCTCATTTTCACTTAAAGTGAAAGTAGTTCATACATTTTATCATTTTTTTCACTTTCATTTAAAGTTAAAGCAATTCATTCATTCATTTTATTATTATTTTTTATTTTCACTTGAACTTAAAGTAATTAATTCATTCATTTAGTGAATCAATGTTATTAATTTTTTTATTTTTTTTATTTTTCACTTAAAGTTTAAATATTTTATTCATTCATTTAATGAATTAATATTATTCATTTTATTATTTTTCATTTTTCACTTAGAGATAAAGTAATTCCTTCATTTAATGAATCAATGTTATTCATTTTATTAATCATTTTGTTTTTCACATAAAGTTAAAGTAATTCATTCATTCTTTTAATGAATCAATTTTATTCGTCTTATTAAACATAAAGTTAAAGCAATTCACTTATTCATTGAATCAATATAAGAAATTTTTTATTCATTAATTTAGGTATTCATTTTAGAGGCAACTTTCATTCTGCTTTTTATTCTCCTCTTATTAATTAAAATAATACATTCATTCATTAATTTATTCATTTATTGAACCCGGGTTATTCATTTCTTCTTCATTTATTAGTTAAATTAATTAACTCATATCATTCATATATTCTTATTCATTTTTATTTATTTAAACTTTTACATTCATTTATTCATTCAATAATTAAAGGTATTTATTTCCTTTATTCCTATTTATTTTTTTTATTCATTCATTCATTCAATTATTCATTTATTCACATATTTTTTCAATTTTACTTTTTATTTATTTATTATTCATTAATTCTTTCATTAATTAATTAATTTATATATTAATGATTTGATTCATAATTTATTTATTTTTTCATTTAAAATCTTTAATGTAATTAATTATTTCATATTTTTGTCTCTCGGCTTACATCAAATCTATCATTAACAGCACAATGACACAACTCAGTAACTATCTTGTAGCAGTAGAGTAGTAGTAGTAGTAGTAGTCAGTTAGTAGTAGTAGTAGGTAAGTAGTAGTAGTAGTGAGTAAGTTGGTAGTAGTAGTAAAGTATAGTAACAGTTGTAAAAGTATAGTATAAGGATTCAGAGTTCGACTAACAGTTATTGCGCTGGTAGTAGTAGTAGTAGTAGTAGTAGGTAGTTAAGTAGTTAGTATAGTAAATTAATAGTACGACTGATAAGTGGAAGTTGTGCAGTGAGAGTTTATATAATAAAGGCTTATACCTACTTTATTCTCTTCAGTTAATTGTTTAATTATAATTAATATATTTATCATAATTACAATTATGGTAATTATATCGAGATGAAATTTAAAATTCATTACTTAGCAACAAATATTATTAATGCATATTAAAATCTTTAGACAATTGTGATTTATTTTGAGTTGTGTCGTTATTGTAGCAAATGTCGAAATAAATGTTTTATATGTAAATTCTTTTGTATTTATTTCATGAATGATTTTGTGTACTTTCGAATTATGTAATCTAATTTCAATAATATATATATATATATATATATATATATATAATAAATTATAATATATATATATAATATATATATATATATATATATATATATAGGTTAAATAATTATCTTTATTCTGCACAATGTAAATCTCTTCATGGGCTTGAGAAACGTATAGGATTAACTGAGGTGCTTTCGAAATTTAGTCCTTCATTAAGAGAAGATAAAGAAGATAAAGAAGATATAGTAGAAAGAGAGATAGAAGAAGAGCAAATAGTAACGTCAGAAGTTTTCATGAGTGCACTTAGTGAAATCTCCTTACCAAAATTTGCAAAGGACAGAGTGAAGAAAGAAGTTGATCGTATGTTCGAAAGATTCACTTCGCAGTCTGAACGTACTGGTAT
>JABUQX010025961.1:7500-17500 GCA_015478945.1 Trachelipus rathkii
ATATTAATTTCTTATATTTTATCAAATTTATTATTGTTTAAGATATTTAATTAGTTAATTATATTATTATATATATATATATATATATAATATTTATAATTTAATTTTATTATATTATTAAATTAATATTATAATAATTTATTTTAATTATATTATTAATTTATATAATAATATATTAATATATATTTAATAAATTATTAATTTATAATAATTATTTTATTTATATATAATTATTAATTATATATATAATTTATATAATTAATAATTTTATATTATTAAGTAATATTAATATTATTATTTATAATATTATATAATCTATATATTATGTATTATATAATTATTTAATTTATAATTATTAAATTATATATATAATATAATATATATATAATATATATTATATAGTATATTATATATATATATATGTATATATATATTATATATATAATATATATTATTATAATATTTTAATTTATATAATATTATTATATAATTTATAATATTATATTATATATAATTATATATATTAATTATATATATATATATATTATATTATCTTATAACTTAATTAAATTATCATAAATTTATCATATATTTAATACTTATATTATATATACTTACATATAATTATTATTATTAATAATATTTATATATTAATATATTTATATATATTTATATGGTATTGTAGTTTTCATATATTTTATATATTTTTATCTAAAATAAAATATAAACCTAACATGAATATTCTATTATAAATTTAAATTTATTATTATTAATTATTATTTATTATAATATTATATATAAATTATATTATATTAATTATTATAATAATTATTATTATATATATATATATTCTTATTATTTTGATATATTAGATAAATTAATAATTTTTTAAAATGAAATATGGATAATTATAATCTAAATATAATTATAAAGGTATATTTTATTATTATCTATTCATACTTTTCCTGGAAATAATTTGGAAACAATCCTCTCTATTTGTAGGATATTATGAATTTGTTTAAAGGTATAATTATCATTCTTCAATTTACGCCTTGTGATAGTTATTTATCTGCGTGTCGTAAGAGGATCGATTATTAAGTGGAATCTCAGAGTGTAGAGTAGTATTACTCTGAAGCAATGGGAGTTTATCCTCCAATTAGGTTTTTTTTTTGGTTCGTAATGAGTATATTGTAAATATTACATTACTTCACGTGAAAATGGTTCATTCCATTATTTACTTCTATTTTTTGAGCTGTTTCAATTATCAAACTCATAATCTTACTTATACATACATCTTACATTAGCATACCTTTTTGTTCCTGCATGTGGGATAGAATTAAAATTGTAGATTCTCTATGTCAGCGTAATTTTGTTAACTATGCATTTGATGTCGTTAGAAGAACTCGAACATTCTAAATTGTACTAATTATTATTTAACATTTTTGTAGTTGGGTTGATTATGCTTGGTTTCCACTACCATTACCAATTAATACTTCTTATGCAATAGGATATATATATAATTACGGTGGCATAATTATTTCGAAAAGATGTTCCAGTGATCACCGATTTTATGTTTATTACATTTATTAATTTTATATTATTAATTTATTTTATATTATTTTATTAATTATTTTTATTATATATTTATTTATTATATTTATTATTATTATTATTATTATTATTTATTATTTAATTACTAGTGGGATGAATTACTGGTGCTTAGTGGGTTTTTTGGATTTATATTTTTTTCACCCTCATTTATTATTTATTATTTTGATTTAATTTTATTTATTTAATTTTTATTATTTATTATTAATATATTATTTAATATATTATTAATTATTATTGGACTCTATTATTTTATTATTAATTATTATTATAATATGTGTATATATATTATTATTAATTGGATTATATATTTTAATATTCAAATATTATATGCCATTTAATAGTATAATATTAATAATAATATAATATAATGAGTTATTATTATTGATTAATTAATTTATATTGATTATTAAATATTTATTGTTTTAATATTTAATATTAAATTATATTGTTATATTAATCAATAAATTATATATTATAATTTATTAATTTACTTATATTAATATTATAATATAATACATAATATTATATAATATTAATAATTATTAATATTATATTAATATTTAATTATTAATTATATAAAGATATTATATAATATTATTATTAATTATTATTATTTATTATTATTATTAATTATTATTATTCTATTATTAATATTTATTGTTTTTAATTAAAATGTAATTATTTATTTAAATATTATTTTTAATTATAAATATTTTATTATTTTATTTCTTTTATTATTGTTATTATTATTATTATTATTATTTATGTATTTTATATATTATTATTATTATTATTATTATTATTATATTATTGATTATTTTTAATATATATTAATTACTATTAATTATCAAATATATTATATGTCTTAATAATTTATTAAAGGTGTTACAATAATTATTTATCAAGTATTTCGAAAATTGACAACTAATTATTATTATTTAGTTAGAGCCTAAAGTGTGATCAAGTTAATATATTTTTGTCATTCATTTTTGTCCAACTTGTATTTTCAATTTTATTTTGATTATATTATTTTATTTAATTGTTTAAATTTATTATTATTATTTTATCAATTTATTATCTTAGTTTATTTCTTTTGTCTTATTTTTAATTATTATTTTTATTTATTTATTAATTTATATTATTTATTTGATTTTTATTATTTAATATTATTATTATTATAATTATAATTTATTGATTATCTAATTATTATTATTATTAATATTTAATGTATTTAGTATATGTATTTTATAATTTATTAATATTATTTAATTTTATTATTAAAATATTATTATATTATTAATTTATTAGTATTCTTTAATTATTATTATTATTTATATATTTTATTTATTATTATTATTATTATTATATTATATTTTATATTTTTATTATTATATTGATTTTAAATAATTTTAATTTAATATTATTATATTTTAATTTATCACAATTATAATTAATTAAACCTATATATTTTATGAAGCAATTAAAAGATAATTATTGATGTTATTGTTATACCAGATTATTTTATATTTATATTATTATTATATTATTTATATATTATCATTTATTATATTATTATTATTTATTAAATTTTAATAAATTATAGTATTTTTATTTTATTATATTAACTTTAATACATTTAATTATTTTTCTTGTTATTAATATATTTATATTATTATTTAATAATGTAATTTTATTATTATATATATATTTTTTAATTTTTTTATTTTATTTTTTCTTTAATTTATGGTTATTTATTTATTAATTTATATATTTATAGTTAATTATGTTAATTTTATGATTGATGAATTATAATTTATATTTTTAGCATTTTATTTTTATTAATTTAAATTATTATAATTATCTTTAATTCTAATTTATTATTTATTATTATTATTTATTATTATTATTATGTTTTATTATTATTATATGTATTATTTTAATATTATATTATTAATTATTAATTATTATATTATTTTTAGTTATGTTGTTTAATTATTATTATTATAATTTTTATTTTTTATTTTATTATTATTATTCTATTAATATTTATTATTTTATATAATTATTATTATTTATTAATTTTTTTATATATTATTAATTATTATATTATATTACTATTTAGTATTAATTTTATATATATTTTATTTTTTATATTAATTTTATTATTTATAATTTTTATTCTTTCTATTTTATATATTGTTCTTGATTTTATAAGATTCTTTTGGAAATTATTAATTCATCATTCTATGTATTTTATTTTTATATTAAATTGCTTATTTTTAATTTTAAGAATTATACAATTATATTTTTTTAATTATTTTATTCTTAATATAAATCTTTTAACCATTCTCTTGATAATTTATTTAATAATAAATTTGAGTTTATTATTTTATTTTGTTTTCCTTTAATAAATTCTCTAGACAGTTTCTTGATTATGTTATATTTATTCTTTATTGAATTATTATTAAGTTATAATACATTGACTATATAATTATATTATATTATTATTATTATTTATTTATTATTATTATTATTATTATATTTTTATTAATTATTATTACATTATATATTATTATTTATTTATAATTTGTATCGACTAGTCATATAATTTTGTTCCACAACTCTATTGAGAATAAATAGTTGGAAAGTAATTACTATTTTTTTTTTTAATTATTATTTTTATATTTCTTAATTTATTTATTCATTTATTCTTTTAGTATTATTTATTTATTTTTTTAAAAAATATTTATTAGTTTATTTATTTATTATTTAGTATTTATTATTTAATTTTATTATATAAATTTTTATTACTTTATTTTATTTATTTAATTTTATTTTTATTTATTTTTATTTAATCTATTTATTTTTATTTAATTATTATTTATATAGTAAAAATAATTAAAATTTATATTTTATATATTTTATAGATTTTTATAACCATTCATTAAATAGTTATCCTTATTCATTTTTATTTTATTATTAGTAATTATTTTTCCTTTTAATTTTATTTACAATTATATATTTAATTTAATTAACATATTTATTATTATTATTACTTAAATTTAGTACTATTTTTAAATTATTATATTTAAAATGGGTTTATTATACCATATTATTATTCATTTTATTTCTTTTAAATGAATAATTTTATTAATTTCATTATTCTGATCTTTTATTATTTTCATTATAATAATTTTCATTCATTTTTCAATTTCTTCTTTACTCCTTCTTTATTAATATTTTTTTTTAATTATTTCTCTAACACTATTATTATATTTATGATTATTATTATATTATTATTTATTCTAATATAATTACTTTATTATATTTCATATTATTTTATTATTTTATTATTTTATTATTATTTTTAACTTTATTTATTAAATATGATATTATTTTTATCATTATTTATTTTATTATAATTTACTCTTTATGGTAAAATTCTTATTATCTTTATAACGTATCTTTTATTATAAAAAATTCCCTATTGTTTTATTTATAATTATTTGAGTCATGCTAACTTTCTGATCTTATTTAATATTATTTTACTTATATAATAACGTTATATTAATATTATATTTAATTTAAATTTATTAATTTAATTTATTATATTATATTATTTATTATTATTATTTATTTATTATTATTATTATTTACATTATTTTTATTATGTGTTTTATATTTATATAATTTTAATTTATTCTTATATTTTTAATTTTTGTTTATTAGATATATTTATTATTATTATTATTATTGTATTTATCTTATTTTATTGATTTTAACTTTATATGATATTTTACTATTATTATTAATTATTATTATTAGGATAAATTTTTATATTTAATTTTATTATATTTAATTATTATTTTATTATATACATATTATTATTATTATTATTTATATTATTATTTAATTATTAATTTTACATTATAATTAATTATTTAAATCATTATTATTATTAATTTATTATTTATTTATTTTTAAATTATTATTAATTTTATTATTATTATTTATTTAATTATATATATCATTGTATTATTATATCATATTGATTATTTATTAATAAATTACTAATTCTTTTATTAATATTATTCTATTATTAGATTTATTTACTCATTTTGATTTTTTTTATATAATTTATTACATATTTTAATAATATTTATTTATAATTTAATTTTATACGTTTATTTTTTACTTTTCATCATTAGTCCCGTCCTTTATTTTTTACTATTATTATATAATTTTATATTTTTTATTTCAAGTTTTAAATTTATTATTTATATTTATTTATTATATTATCTATTTTAATTTTCATTCTATTTAAATTTTATACATAATTATTTTATTTATGTTAATGATTTCTTTTATTATGTAATTATTATACCTTATGACTTATTTTGCCGTTTAATTTCTTTGATATATTGATTATTCATCATTATTATTGAGATTCTTATTTAATTTTAATTTGATATTTATTATTGAAAATTTTATATTTTATTAAGTTATATATTATTGATTTATCTATAATTTTATGGCTACCTTTTTTAATGCGTTAAATTTATTATACTGGTTAGCAGTTAGATATCTAATTAGTTTTTTTTTGGTAAATTAATTATGAAATAATTTATGATCATAATTATTATTTTCGATTGGTATTATTTGAGCATTGATTATTATTATTTAAATTTTTATTTATTATAAATTAGGTTTATAATTTTGGGAATAAAGCTTTGTTAAGATTAATTTATTTATTTTTTTTTATTTTTAAAAACTCTCCACTATTTAGTGTGTTCAATAGGTATAGGTTTTTTATTGATATCAATTGTATCTATTGCCCATATTGACTCTATACTGCGGGTAGGTATCAATTATCAGCATTATTTATTATGTATTGAAATTATTTATTACGATATTTTGTCAAGGCGAGGTCTTGAGCTTATTTATTATTTTTCGTGAAAATTAAGTTTTATTAATTATTTTATTTTATTATATAATAAATTTTTCTTTTTTTTTTTAAGGAAAAAAGCTTACTTTAGAGCGAATTGTTTTTAGAAGAAACTGAATTTTGATTAGATTTTGATTTTGTTTAATATTTGACTAATATTAATTACGAGATAATTTTGGATTATGTAATTTGATTCAATCGTGATTTTAGAATGTTAATGTTATTGAAGATTTTGAATTGTAATTTTTTTGAATTTCCGTTCTTTTAGTTCATGGTTTGATTTTAAAATTTTGGGTATTTATGATTCGAATCTTGAATCTTTTTTTATTTGTATAATTAGGTATGTATTTTTGATATATTAATTTTTTGGTGTTTGGCTCATTTTAATATATTCATATTTTTATTTGTTTGTAATTTGATGTATTCATGATTAAATCTCTAATTTGTTTTTGGTCTTTGTTTTTTACA
Source organism: Trachelipus rathkii (assembly GCA_015478945.1). NCBI lineage: Eukaryota > Metazoa > Arthropoda > Malacostraca > Isopoda > Trachelipodidae > Trachelipus > Trachelipus rathkii. Next base: position 14,525 of record JABUQX010025961.1, read on the forward strand.
TTGTTTATATCATTGTGATTTTTGATTATGAATTTATGTTGACCAATTTAATTAATATTACGCGATTTTGGATTTGTTTTTTGGTTATGTTGATATATGTTTTACTTATATGATTAATTGGATTTAGAAATTTAAATTTTTTGTAGTGATTTTCCTTTTTAATTTATTTTTTCTTTCATTTTACATTATTTTTTTATTGTTTGCATTTTCATACTTTTGGGTTATTTGCTTACTTAGTGATTTCTATTACAGTTTGCCTTAATTTCTGAATGTTAAACCTGATTTTGAAAGCTGATTAAGTCTTTGTTTTAATTAAAATTTAAATATTAAGTATTTTTATCCGAAATGTGCATTATGGTAGTATTAAGGTATTATTATTTAAGTATTAAGTATTAAGTATTAACTTAACAGTATATTGTGAAATTGATTTTTCGCTTGTATTTAAAACACTGTTTAGAAATTCTTCATCAGGCATCCCCCATTAACCTGATTTTTTTACTATGACAGGAAAACTTGCATTTAACTGGATTTAATAATTTCAAATTACTGGAATGAAATTCACAAGAATTTACAGGATACGTATGAAGTAGTTAAAATTAATACAAAATTTATTTTGTTACATTTAAGAGAGTAACATGATCAGGAAATGCTAATTTATTTAATCGTTTGGAAAAAAGGGAAAGATTTCCTTTCTTCCCTTCTTCATTTCTTCCTTCCTTGTAAATTATTATTTTGGGAATCATATATAAATTTTAATTCTTTAAGGAGGAAGCTAACTTTAAAAATTTTATCAAGTTTTTGCATTTTCTAAAGATGATCTTCAACAAAATCTGATCAGAATTATGATAAGTGGTCCAGTTTTGTTTTTGGGTGTAGGTCATTTAATCTCAGGACTTGGCAACATAGGAGTATAAATTATCTTAATTCAATATTCTTTTTTTCATTCACTTAAAGAGGCGGGGTATCCACGTTGACAAATAACTCTCTTTTTGCATTTTGAGTTTGATTTTTCCCTCAACCACTACTGTTCTGTCCAACCTTTTTTCATTCGAATTAATTTATATGAATCCCAGACCAGACCTCCCCAGAATAACTTTTAAGCCATAATGAAACTGTAAAGGATTTGTGTATCCCAGCTAGTGTTTTGGTAACGGTTAATTACATATTATCCTCACTATAGATTCATTGTAAATTTGTTTTATCCTCACCTTATAGTTTCATCGTAATAATTGGGAAGAGCTTCATTTTCTTTAAGATAAAAATCATGATATAATTTAAAGTTTTACCTTTAAATTTTATATAATATTTTACATCGTATGTTTTAAAAATTAATTTTGGAGAATGTTATTTTTCTTCCATGACCTTTAGATGATAAATTACTTATACACATTATTAACGATAACATTATCAATCAAAAGAGGGAAAAATATGTATTAATATCTACATTAGAAAAAAGATAATAAAACTTATTAACGGATTTTGTAAGTAGGTGTGTGTTTTTTCTTTTGTATGATTAAATTTATACATATTTAGAATGTTGTTAATTATTTAGGCTAAAGTATACTTTTGGTTCATTTTTGCCTTTATAGTATATTTTGTTAAGCATTCTTAATTTTAAATTTATACTATTGAAACATCTCTCAGATCGAATGTCAAGTAGAAATAGGTCCGTTGATGATAGTCCCTGCCAATCCAACAAAAACTAGCAGAATTGAGGATTCACCAGTGGCACGATTTATAATGAAAATTGCAGTAATTCTTCAAGTAGATTTGGTGAGTTTATAATCTCTTTAGTATTTTAATTAGTTTATAATCTCTTTAATATTTTAATTAGCATTTGACACAATAAGTAGAGAATTTAAACAAATTTTAATTTTAACCAAGATGAGATTTCGATATTTAGAAATAATATAGAAATTGATTAATTGATTGGATAAAATTTTAAATTGAATTAGCTAAATGAAATGAGTTGATTGAGTGGAATTTAGAATACCGAATACAAAAGATATTACATACGAGTAATTTTGCATAATTATTGTTATTATTAACTTTATCCGAAACCCCAAGGCATAGACAAAATTATTAATTAGAAATGATTACGATGGTAAAACTTACTATCATTCAATATTAAAGAAAATAATATAGATCGGTGATACACAATGTGTGACCCACGCCTACTGCCTCACGCCCCACAGGGGGGGCAATTCGATAATGAGTTATTAATAGTGAATTTTTTTATTTTTATTTTTTTTAATCTCTCCCATTTTACACGGTTGTCATATCATATCAATATCTTAATTAGAATCTTATATTAAAATATATCTTCAAATTATTCTTATTTTATTAACGATTTCTTAGTGATTTCGTCCTCAGTACTCCAACTGTCTTTTCGTTCGTTTATTTCTCTCTTGCATGGCTGCCATGTAGCTTGTTATTATCAAGTTAAAGGCCTTTTAGGTTTTCTCCAAGCGAATAGGAGTTCACTCTCTGAATAATACGAGTTACATATGTCACAGGGAGGGAGTGGCATCAGGATTTTAGAAATATTTAAGTGGGATATGGTCAAAAAAATGTCATGAACCACTAATATAGATGGAAGTAATCACTATTAAAGGACACTAAGACCTCTTTAGTGAGCAAATTAGTCAATTAGTTAAATAATTTAAAAATTTATTTAATTTAATTTAATTTAGTTTAATTTAACTAAATTAATATAATTTAATTTAAAAAGTAATTTTTAGAATGTTAAATTATTTTCTAGAAGAATTAAGTTGTTGTAATGTGAGTTGGTAATATAATAAAGACATATTACTATATTTATACTCTCTCACTCAAGTATGAATGAGTGAGTAGTACGTGAACTATATACCAGGAGTATATAACCTCAGATATATTATATAACTTTTATAACAAATATTTTAACAAGTATATATATATATAAGGTAGGGAGCCGAGTGAACGAGTATATAAATATAC
>JABUQX010025961.1:22500-37500 GCA_015478945.1 Trachelipus rathkii
AGCTGCATTAAATGCAAAATGTTAATAAAAATTTAAATTTTATGTTCACAAAATAAAAATTACAAACAATTTTTGCAAACAATTACAAACAATAGTTTCAAATAAAGTTGGCTGATGCTGTTTTAAGTTTTTGATTTTGAGGCTTGAACCAGCATCATTGGTGCAGTCTAGTTTTCTTTTCTCCGATTTATATTTCTTGAATTCTCGTTCTTTGTGTTCATTATGTTTAGTCTTCAGGTGGTTTAACATTCCTGTTGTTTGACGCTTTGAGGATTTGCCACCTCTTGAAACCCTGGCTTCACATAAGTTACATATAGAAAATGATCTATCATTTTCGCAGGTAAAAAATTGCCAAACTAAGTTCTCGACTTTAAATTTAATGTTCAATTTAAGCTGATCCAGTACCTTAGAAAACAAACTTTAATTAAAATATATTTTAAAATTTTTGAAATCTTTCTATAATGGCATGAATGTAAGAAATTAAAATTAGTTAACAAGTCTATAAAATTTTAATATTTTATTTTTTTCTTTTCATTCTGTAATATATACTGTATATATACAGTAGCACCTCGCAATAACGGCATAATTGGGACCGGGCCCTCGCCGTAAGTGAAAAACACCGGTAAAGTGAATAAGTTTTTTTGTGCCTCAGCGCACTGGAAGCAAAATTACGTACTATGTTACTAATAATATATATTGAAGTGTGCAAACAAACGAAAGAATAATTGATAGAAAGGAAATTTGCAACAATGGTTGTACCATTAAATTATATACTTATTTACATACAGTACATGATTGAAAAGAAATAAGAATATAAAATTTTAAATACAAATATTTTTATTTTGAGGATGCCACTTCTTCGTCTGAACGTACAATGGATGTTGTCTAATTCATCCATCATTTTGAATCTTACAAACAAGCCGCCTTGCTTTCAGGGACGGTGATAGTGATGAAGTTGGTGTAGAGTCTGTGAAGTTGATGGCAGGCCAGATGTTTCAGTGGAAGGTTGCGATGAGCTCTTGCTATTGATGAGGTGTGAACAAAAAGGCCTGTTCTCGATCTGAGTAGAACTTGTTTATATATATGCAATGACTTTGTTTTTTATGAGAGCCTCAACTTTTGACTATTCTTTCAAAGGGTAAATAATAAATTAATTTACAGCTATAAAATTTCGAAAAATTGCTGAGATAGATGCAGAACGTACGAAGACTGCAAATAGACTGACCAAAGATGCATCGCAATACGCTGGAAAGCAGTTTTGGCGATAGGTCTGTTCGTTAATGCGTGCTTCCTTCCGCTGAACACCTGAGTTATGTAAACGGCCGTTATGCAAAAACGCGTCGTTAAGCGAGTAGCCGTTTATTCCCGAGTGTACTGTATATATATTATATATATATATATATATATATATATATATATATAGATATATATATATATATATATATATATTAATGTATAATATTTGTCTAATAATAATAATAATAATAATAATAATAATAATAATAATAATAATAATAATAATTGATTAAAGTAGAAATATATTTATCATTACCTTTTAATTTCTAGTTTATGATATATTCCTTCTTGTAAGTTTTATTTACATTATTTACATTTTTGATTGAGGATGTCAGAGATTTGTATGATGATGAGTTCTTTTTCTTTTTGATTGAGGATGTCAGAGATTTGTATGATGATGAGTTCTTTTTCTTAGTCTTGATTTATATTTTTCATATACCGGTATATCTTCATTTTTTTATTTATTATCCTTTTTATTTGTTATTTTTATCTTTGTATAATTCTTTTATAACTTTTAAATATTTCTTTATTTTTAACCATAAATTACTTTTTTTAAAATTATACTCAAATCTTTGCCTAAACTATGATAATTCTATATTAATTTTTGCTGGAAAGAGAAGAAAGGATTAAAAGAATTTATCATTCTTCCACCTCTCTGCTTCTTCAAATTTGTTTTTATTCATTTTGCATTTGAAGAAGTTCTTCTTTGCTGTTTTATTTTCATCATTCACTCTTCTAGAGATTACATTTTTCATTTTTTTATTATTATGTAATTCTTTGGTGAAAATATCAGCAAATTGATCATTACTGTTCACCCATTCTATTTTGTGTACTTCTTGATTATGTAAATATTCTCTTATTGCTGAGATTATTATTCTCATACTTTTAATTTTTGATTGTCTTTCTGACATTAGAGTATCTACAAGTGTCTTACTATCTGTTCTTATAATTATAGGTATATTCTTATTAGTAATTTCTTCCCACATTTTTTGAATATATAATGTTTGTTCAATGCCTTCAAGCAAACTATTTGCCTCTGCTTGTATAACTGAATGATTCACTTTCTTTGATTTATTTGATTTCCACATTATGGGTATCATTTTACCTCTTTTTATCAATAGCGCAAATGTATAAATCCTAATGTGTTTTATCTCCTTTCTGCGATTAGCAAAGATTGAATCACAATATGTTATTAATTTCTCAATTTTTCATTATTTATTTGTATTATATTTATTCATTTCTGTAGTTTTTTATTAATCTATGAAGTTCTTTATAGTCTTTAATACTCAGTTCTTTTTCTTCCTTGCTCATTTTACTAACTATATAGAAATCTGGTCTTGTATTTCTTGCCATCCATTTTAATTTTCCTATTAATTGTTGGATTTTACTTCTCTTTTATTAAGTTTTCTTATTTTTCTTATTGTTTTTTATTTCATAATTTTACTCTTCTCCCAGTAAATATTTTGCTCTATTATTATCATTTTATCTTCCTGACATAATTGAACTCCTATATATATAATGATTCTGAACTATTTTCTCCTATTTCAAAAATTGTTTTTTAATTATATTATATTGTTTTTTCAAATTGTTTACTTCCTACCCATAAAATATCATTCTACATGTGTACATAATAATCCTTCTAATTTATTAATTGAATCTTTCATTATAAATATGTTGGTTCCATTTGACTTGTTTTAGACCTCTAATTTAACGATGTGGAGATTGTAATGTTCAATGATTATAACATTCCGTACATCATAGCTACGTTCACTATATAGATAAAGGTACATAATACGGGGTTAACATTCAATTCTTCACTCACAAGAGCAAGCGTATACCATTGTATCACAGAATTCTGCCGGTGAGTTTTATATAACAATATGTGTACACGTGGTGTTATTGTACTCTCCTTTGTAAGTATTATGCTGCTGAAATATCACATAGCATTTATTTTCCATTCTTTTTCTCACCTTGTCTACCTATGTTTAGTATCATTTTCATTGCTTCAGATGAGACCGTTGGTGCATCTTTTTTTTCTGAGTGGCATGTCTGGTGTGTGTCTCCACTTTTTCTTTCATATCCTTTTAGCTTACCAATCTAGCTGTGTGGTTATTTCAGTTTTGTGTATCTTTGATATAAGTTCCTGGCAATCACATTTTACCCACAGCTCAGATTACCCATCTACCATTTAATTTTGCTCTTTCACCTTTATCATCTTAACTTCTTTCAAAGACCTTGTTTCTTCTCCAATTTCGTTATCCTCTATCCTTTGTTATTGGCTATGAGTTGTATTCATTTCTTTCATTGGATTTTTGAATAATTTTATAATCAGCACTTTGATTTATCTCCACATGCCTACACGTCTTCACTATTTATGCATTCATTCTCTATCTTATCTCTAGGCTCATATGCATATATAGTACTCACAACGATTCTTCCGTCGCATTTCTTTCATTATTCAATTAACATACATATTTCATATATTTTTTTCAAAGATCTGGTGGCTAAATACATTAAATATATATCATATATTCTATTTGTATTTAAATTACGTAGTTTTTATAACATCTATTATATTTTTTACTAGTTGCTTTGCCAGCTCTTTTACTAATAAATCATCAACAATTTAATAAATCTTCATTAGTTACTTTAATTTCATTTTCAACAGTATTAGTACCATTTATACTAGTTTTTAGATCTCGAATTTCTATGAATTCATGCATTAATTTAGATAGTCATTTCTTATATCTTACTTCTTCAATTTGATTTTCTAAACCCATATATATATAATCATCAGTTTCATAAGCGGTACGGGTAATTTTTGACATATTTATTTCTCTACTCGTGATATCTTTATAGCATGATATCTCATTTAATAATTTTAACAATCATATTTTCATTTCTTTCTTCTATGTCATATTCATTCTTTTCATTCTTCGTAGGTTAATACTATTATAATTTTCTTATAAGTCTATTCTACTCATATTTTTAAAGTCTACTCTATTTTCTAGCCAATTCTATGATAATGGAGCGGTCCTAATTCGACCAAGTGCGAACTATCTTGAAAACAGCTGGCTGTAATACTCCATGTTTACTCTATGATTGAGTTTTCATCTACACACTTAATCTTTAGCTGGTCCTCTAGGCCATTCTCACTCTTATCAATTGTTTACTTTTGTAATAATAACCTATCACCGATATTTATATTCGACATGCCTATGACTCTCAATGCACGTTTATTTTCTCTGAACTTTTCATTTTCTATATGAATTATTCGAGCTTGGTTTCTTATGTTTTAATAATCTTAAGTGCTGTCATCAGTACCTCTCTCTTCACGTATTATTACATTATCACAATTCTACTATGTTTTGGGTATCCTATAAATTTCTTCCAAAAACAAGTTGATTAGGGTGCAATTCCCAAGTAATTGTTGTTAGTCCATCTTAGCAAAAATGCCCGACCATACTTAATCTTTCTGTCATGTCCTTCGCGTGTTAACTTTAACATTAATGATTCTTTAAGTATAACCCTGACTACCTTTTCAATAAACCATTACTCCATGGGCTTTCTGCGCACTAGTATATCATTAATCTGATATCAGTTTTTGTAGTAAATAGTTTCCATATCTTTCATTTGAAATTCTCTTTCATGCTCAGACATGAGCCATTAGGACTTCCAAAAATATATAATCCATTTTTTCAATTAACCTTTCTATAATTTACTAGTTTTATTTTTTAACCAAACTGCTTGTGTATATCTGCATGATCTATTATTACTAAAAATTTATTATTCTCAAATTCGCCAACATCTAATTGAATTATATTATTTCATTAAACTTACTTGCTAATGGCAAACCTACCACAGGTCTTGGTATTATATCTTAATTTATTTTACATATTTTACATTCTCTCACAATTTTGCTTATTCAATTCTTTTCTTAACTATTATAATCCAAAACTTTCTTTCCTTTACTTGTTTCGTTGAGCAAAAAAATTTTTATTGTTTTTAAATAATTTTCATTCCAAGATGTGCAAAATTGTCTATGTAGTTTTTATTTTACTTTTCTTTTCTATCTTGTTCTTTTATCCAATTTTCTTTAAATTACTATTCCAACATGTTTCCTTTTGTTTTTTATATTCAATAATATGCAGGAATGTCCTCTTGTTACATTATTTCAAAAGTTATTACTTTCTGTAGATTCAAAATCACAAAATGAGCGTTTTTGCTTACTTCAATATTAAATTTTTAATTTCATTCTTTTTTCATAGCTGATTTTACCAATGAATAAGGGATATCAACCTTCTATATTACATGATTTTTAAATACAAAACTCCTATTCCTTTTCTTGATTTTATCAACGCAATAATATTTCTTTTTAATATTTTATATTCTGTTTTTCCAAATACAAAGTTCCGATGTTTTTAATTAACTTTTTTTTTGTGTCTTTTATATATTGTAATTCCTCATCAGTTAATCCAACTAATTTGCAATTTTGTTAATTTTTAATTTCTCCAAATTACTGTCTCTATTACTTCCTGTATCTAAAATAGCCATTACATCTTCTTGATATTTATTCCTTTAGAGTCAGTATATTCTTCATTATTATTGAAAATGTTCTATTTATTTTCTTTCTACTAATTTCTCTTTCTGGTCCATTTATTCTATCTTCTTTTTCTGTATCGAGTTGAAAGTAATTATTTTCCAAATATTTTTTTTCATATATTTTTTCTTTATAGATTAAATTTTTTTAATTATATTTTCTTCTATTTGTTCATTTTCTTTAAGTATCTTTCTCAATTATATGTGTACATTTTCCTACATTTCAACACTTTATTATAGGTCATCATTCCAAAGCAATCTGTTTTTATGATTATATATTCCTTTTACAAATACCACATTATTTAAATTAAATGTTCTTTCTCTCCAGTAACATTCATCAGTGTTATGGATTTATTGTATTACTATTGTTACAAAAATTTATTTATTTATATACAGTTTTTAATTTTTAGTGCCTTCTTTTTCCATAATTTCACATACTGATTCCATCATGTTTATAATTGATTCTTTAGTGTTAGGAAAATATTGTTTTAATTCCTTTCCAAATCTTATTATTAATTAACTTTCTTTCCATGTCCTTCATATTAGAGTTACTAATCAATTGGTATAAATGTACCTTTCACTTATTTTAATGTCATCCAGTTTTTCACAATCTCTTTTTGCTTTATCATACCTTGCTACATTTATTCTCTTTGAATAAGAGTTTACTAATATGCTCTAAGTAAATCTCTTCAGATATTTTTGCATTGCCCTCCCCCCTGTTGCTTTCGTTGTTCTTTTATTTTAACTTTACTTACTATATTTAATGGTATTTATAATTATTTATCTTACTCCATTTTCTGTTCCCATCAATAAGTTGTAATGAAATCCACCAAATTACTTTAGTGGTTCTCCTTGCTTAAACCTCCTATTATTTGGGCTATTACTTTTTTCCTTTTCTCAGATACTTTCTCTCCATACTTTTAACTTGAAAAAATATTCTTCAAAAGATTCTTCTTTTTACCAACTAAATTACTAGGTATTTTTATTAAATTCAATTTTCTTTGTCTCCATATTGTTTACTCCTTTTTCTTACTATCCTATTAGTTCTTTATTCATATTAGTAGTTATTCACATTGTTATTTTCCAAAATTTCTTATTTGCATTCTTCTTCTTTTGACATTTTGTTTTAGTTATTAGTATTAGGTTTTTAAATTGATATTTAAAATGATATTAGTATGATTATATATTTATCCTTACTTTTAATTTTCTAGTTTATGAATATATTCCTTTCTTGTAAGTATTATTTACATTATTTACATTTTTGATTGAGGATGTCAGAGATTGTATGCATGATTGAGTTTCTTTTTCTTTTTTGATTGAGGTATGTCAGAGATTTGTTTAATGATGATGGAGTTCTTTTTTTCGTAGTCTTGATTTATATTTTTTCATATATAAAGTCTTTATGCATTTTTATTTAGTAAAATGGTGTGTTTTTATTTTTATTTTTTTGAGTACATGTACAGGATATAAACTTTTTAACTTAATTAAATAGGACTTTATTTTTAAAACCATAAATTACTTTTTTAAAAAGATTATACTCAATAAACTCAAATCTTTGCCTAAACTATGATAATTCTATATTAATTTTTGCTGGAAAGAGAAGAAAGGATTATTTTAAAAAGACTTTATCAATTATATATACTATATATTATAATATATATATATAATATATATAATATATAATATTATATATATATTTAAAATATATTTATATATATATATTACAGTGTTGAAATATTAAATAATCAATATGTTAATTAATTAAATACTGTACACCAAAAAAATTAACTTAAATCCACAAAAACCAGGCTAGTTCGTTATAGGCAGGTTAAATTGGAATTAAACTAGGAAGGAATATCGGCCTGAATATAAGCAATGTTCTGAATATTCTCGGTGTTTCTCAAAGTATTTTGATTTTATTCTAAGTTTTACTCATTCATGTTTATCTGTTAAGTTTTCATTCAGCATTTATTCCAACTTTTCACATTAACAGCTGTGTTAAAATTTTAATGTGTCCTTTATCATATTGATACAAATGTTCTAATCATTCACGTAAGAAAGCAGTGTGAATCCTTCTTGTAGACATAATCTGTGGAATTATTATTTTTATTTAGAAAACCCAAAGTTAAAAAATCGCTATTTACGAATGAGATCTTTAAAGATAGGTGTATGGAAATACATACAAGGAGGAAAATATATGTTGATTGGGTTTGAAGAAGAAGAACGTCAAGCTGTTTTAGCGAATTGTATAATGACGAAACAGGTTTGTCTAGTTCTGATTTCCAGATATATATATATATATATATATATATATATATATATATATATATATATATATATATATATTATTATAATAATATATATATATAATATTATATAATATATATTTAATAATTATATATATATATATATATATAATATATATAATTATATATATATATATATTATATACTATATACATATCCTGCAAGAGGGGATTGATTCTTGTTGCAGTGTTATGCACTTGGTAAATAACCTGGAACATAGCATAGTGACAAGAACCAATACTTGGGGGATTTCGTGCATCCCTTCAGCTCCAGCACTAGTTTGTGTATTTGTCCAATCCAAATTCTTTTAGTGTTCTTTGTATCCCCTCATTTTTTGAATTATATGAATTCTTTTAGTCTTCATTCTATCTCCTCTTATTTTGAATTGTTTATTTCTTTCAATCCTGCTCCATTATTTATCTTTTTTTTTTTCTTTTTTTATTCCCACCCACCAGTCCCTTTAAGCCTTTAAATACTTTTTACATACTCTCTCTCTTGAAAAATAGAAAATCTTTCTATATTTCCCGTCACAGCCCCTATTGCCCTCTGGTGCCTCTTCCCACATGGGTCTTCAGTTCACTTCACACTTCTTCCCTGTGGATGAGGGTACAGGTTAAAAACTGTCTTTTTGTTTGCCTATGACTGGGTAGCCAATTGTAGGAGACCAGAACCTACAAGTTAACTGCCAGAGGAGGCTGTCCTGTATACTTTGGTGTATAATCTCGCGCTCTGACGTGGTTATGTAGGTTCCATGCGATACACTGGGTAAACCGAAGTGGAGTTCCTGAATTCTCTTCTAATGCCACATCCACAGGCTACCCTACGGAGTGGGATCCGAGAAGTTGTGAGAGTCTCTGATTTGTGGCCAGTTGTGGGGAGATGGACTACCCTTCCAAGCTTTTATGTTATATTTGCCCATCTATGGAGATGAAGTCTGTGATTTAACTTCAATGAAAATGGCTTGTAAAGATAATACATTGTTAAATCAAAGCATTCACAATTACCAACTATTGGGCACCCCACCTGACCCCACCTCGTGCCCTCCTACTCCTAGACCAGCAGGTGTTAACGCTTTTATTCCTTCTACTACACCTGAAAGTCCTCTGCGTAACCTCAGTGATTCATCACCTGGTATACGCCCTCGACACCCCAGGTACCCAAATAGTTGGGGCAATCCTGAAAAGATGCCCCCATCATAGTCATTGTTACTTATTTACTCCATATGCTGCTCCCCCTATGAGAATGCCAGCTGATACATCATTCCCGATATATTCATCCCCAAAGCTCTTACTGAGCAAAGACCATTATTCTTAGCTATGCACTTGAAAAGGCTTTAGTGTTGAAGAACCCCCAGTCACATTAATGAGAAATGGGTCTCATCTCATTTAAGCTACTATCCGGAATCAAAGTTCCATCTTGTCATCCTTAAATTCTCTCGGAAACATCCCGCTTCTTTCCACTCCTGATGAAATAAGAAACACATCCAAAGACACTATTTATTCTTTAGAACAAAAAAACTAAAGATATTGCTATCATTTTAAGAAATTTCCAACATGAAAAGATTTCTCATTACAAACGTTTATCAATTCCCCCTCATCGGGACTTGCCTGGTACCCCAAATCCTCGTTTACTGTTGACCTTTATTACCCCTTATCCACCTTTTTAGGGTTTGCAAGCTACAGTGTTCATATGTTTATTCCTTGACCCAGACATTGCTTTTAAATGCCAACTGTTTCGTCATCCCTGAAAATACTGCAGGAGACCGCATGACATATGCCCAGTCTGCGAAGAATTTCACATTCCCTATGTGAAAGCACACCACAGTGCAAAAACTGTGGAGGACCCCACAGTGCCTCTTTCTTAAAATGCCCGTCTTATCTGTTTGAACAGGAGGTTTTGGAGTTATTTACCATACAAAAATTGAGCATGAGAGATGCCATACACCAGCTCAATGACAAATATCCCACAAGACAAAGGCAATCTTATGCTACAATTTCAGCAGCCCTCCTGCCTCCTCGTGTTAATCGACAGACGCAACTCCATTCCAGTAAAATTCTTCCCCTAAATTCTAGTGAAAGTCAGGCAGTTACTGCAACCTTCCCGCCTGCATTGCTTATGCTACCGATTTCTCAAATGCAAAAGCAGCTCTTGATCCAATCTCCCATTCAAAATGCCATCAACAACCCTATTTTGAGTACTAGTTTTCAACCAAAAAACAGTGAAACTTAGTTGGTTCATCCAATACAAAGCTTGGAGAGCATTTCCTGCTAAGACACTCTGCCCATGCGATGAGTTCGCTAAACTCACGTAAGAGGCCTGCATTGATGTACCTCTAATCTGTCTCCCACCGTTACTCAATTTCCTGAAAAAGTTGTTCCTAAATACAAAGAAATGATTAATCACCAAGCTAAAGATTATTCACTAAAATACAAAACATCCAAATTTCTAAAGCAAAACACACTGACCTCTGATGTAAAAAAATGCAACTCAGAAGAGACCTCATCATAAGTCTATTCCTGAGACAAAAGCAGCAACTTCAGTAAATTGTACCCAAACCATCACAGCTATTGAACAACCCTCCAACCAACTCTCTGATAGCTTGCAGTGTTATTCCAGCTCTTCTGAATTCTCCTATAGCTCTTCCAAATTTCCTACCTCAGCACTCCTGAAATAATTATATGCCTTAGCAGATGAAATGGACCATAGTTCCCAAATGAAGCCTGATGGTTCTTGTGCTTCCGAGAGAGATAAATTTAAAACTGTTCAACACAAACTATGTTGTGGTTTTGAGGCCACAAACTATCTCTTTAGGGTCGTGGGTCCTGTAAAGAAAACCAAAGAACAAAACAAACAATAATAAATAAACACAATAAAACTCAGGAAAAAAAATCAAACGCAAAACACACAAAACCCACACAAATTTATTAAAAAAACTTACCACAGCAAGGTGAACCACTAAAGTAAGCACCCCTTTACCACTACAAGGTAAACCGACACCGATACCGATCCAAAAAATAAAAAAATTAAATCTACAATGAAACCTTAAACCTAAAATATATATCCTTAATACTAGAAAAAAAATAGATTCTTCGTATAGTTCAGTTCTCCAACTATACTACTTCTCAATTCTCCTACAATTTCTCATTCTCCCAATACTGGTAGCTTGACTGTTCTTACTTCACCATGCAAGTTCTCGGTGCAATAATCTCCTTTGCAATTACGATCGAGAGGGATTATGCTTCTCCAATGTCCGCACAATTCTCTCAAAAATACCTCTTCTAAATTCTCGCTTTCCACACAATTCTCTAATAATCTTCCTTTTCAAATCTTCCTCTAGCTCAATCTTTCTTAGATTTCCTTGCTATCTTTACTCTCTAAAATTAATAATCATAGAAATCCGGCAAGCTTCATAGTGGGTGTGGAAAAAGTCTATTCAGATCTTTCTTCTCAATCTAATCTAATAGTCGATTTTTCCTCAGTAGTATTTCTTCTGGTGTTTGGCTAAATGTGCTTTTTGAATATTGAATAAGCTCCCAAAAAAAACTGCGAAAGAGATAAGAAAATAAGAAGGCATCATAGCAATCAAAACAAAAAATAATAAACATAATAAAATAATATATAATAATAAAATTAAAATCACAATAACTATAACAATAATAAATGGATTAAACAGAAAAATAATCAAATAATAAGAAATTTAAGAATTTTAGATTTTTATATCAGAAATAGAATAAATTGAATAACTATACTTATATACTCAAATAAGGACATTCAAAAATTAAATGTGAAATCTCATAAACTTTAACATAATAACTTTCAAAAAATATTATGATTTTTAAGAAGTGAAAAATTCACTGGATTTTTTTTTCATAATGAATCAAATTTAAATGAATTTCATAAATTAAAGAACAAAAAAAATGACTGATACTAATAATTAGTAAGATAGAAGTAAAATTTGAATACGTGAATGAAAAATAATTTATGGTGTGTCGTATTATAGGTATAAAGAAATGATAAACTTCTGCCATGCCATCTGGCAGGGGTGCTTACCTGGGTGGTTGACCCAGTTTTTTTTATGCTGCTCTTTTCTTACACGAAACAATTCACACGGAATCCTTCCCTCAAATTCCACTCGACGACAACTCCAATCATGAAAACCCCCCCCTCAGCTACAAATAAAATACACAATTTATACCCATTACCAATCAGTCTTCAATAAAAAGAAATCAATCAACATCTCAAAATCTAAACAATGGCTGTCAACCAACAGAATGACAAACAGTCGCTGAACCCTCGTACATCGGCCTCGGAACAGAAATAACTCCTCAGACTTCTAGAACTTCACCAAGAGAATCCAGACTCAAACTAAAAAAACATCAACCCTTCAATCAATCATAAAAAGAATAATAATAATGAAAATAAAAATTTTATAAAAAATCAAAGTATTTAGCCAAATATAATAAATAATAATAAGTAGATAATGCAATTAATAATAATAATAATAATATAGAATATAATAATAATTTTATAGGATTTACCTGTTGCACGTAAGTCGTCGAAAAAGTATTGCGTCGTCTTTCACGCTTTAAACATACAATTAAAATGTCGAAAGGTGGTTTTATGAACAGAATCTGCTTTCTCGATCCAGCTTTTTTTTTCTCTATATGCTTATTTTAATCTTATAATATTAAGTTTATTGTTGTTTTAATATAATAAGATTCATTTAACAGATTTTCCCATATGATATAATTAATAATATAGGAGAAGTGAATAATATAATACTATGTAATAAATAATGAATTAGAGAGTTAAATTAATTCACATATCAAATTAAAACTTTTCTACGAAAATTCATGTAATCCTGTTGGGTTGGACGCTGTTCTAGAAGCAACCCCTGATAAAAAAACAGAAGAGAAAAACGAGGGAAATTATGAGTGACAGTACTATAGAAAAAATCCATTCCTTAGTCACTACCAAAAACTAATGCAAGCACTCCAAACGTTCTAATCTTCTGGTGGCATGAAAGGGTCCTCCATCTTGTATAGAATGGAAGGAAGTGAGGGTGTCCTACCTATTATAAATGCCGATGATTTGGTTTTGTGTGGTGAATCTGAAGAGAGTTTGATGAGATTGGAAGAAGGGAGAGTTTGGCAGGGTGGGGTGTAAAAGGACGGGTTTTGAAAGTAAATGTTATTGTATAGATGGTGAGTAAGGTTTGGGTTGTGAGTGATTAATGTCCTCAGTGTGAAGTTATGTTAGATTGCGAGAGCTAGAATAAGTGTCTGAGTTTAAATATTTATGGATATTGTTGGATGAAAAGGGAAATGATGATGCAGAGTGTGGTAGGCAAAAGTTGTGCATAGGCAGTTGAAGGGACATGGTGCAATTAAATCATGGGTGAATGTAAAGGTGGACTAAGTCTTGAATGTGCTACAGTCTTACATGAGTGGTATGTATGTTATCTGTATGTTAATTTGGTATAGAAGTGAGACAATGGTCTGGAATAAGATATAGAACTAAAGTACAAAGTTCAGATGGACAATCTTAGAGCGTGTTAGGTTTGAGAAGAATTGATAAAATGAAGAAATGAAGAAAATGAGAGTTGTGGTGCTGTGACAAGAAAGGGGTAAATGAAAGTACGTTGAGGTTGGTTTGTTGGTCATGGTGGAAGTGATGGATGGAATGGTCGTTTGGTTAAGGTGATGTATGGTGGTGTAGTTGTGCTGGGAATCGATTCGACTGGGAGAACCTAAGAAAAAGTGATTTGAGTCCTTACGAAGTGGAGGGCCTGTGGAGGTATGAGATAAAGTAAATAGTTGCTTATAATAGGTATGATGGCGTGGGTTTTTGTGAAGGGAGTAATGGTATGGTGGTTTCTCTCACCTGGGCCAAAGGATGAAACCCCCATTGACCGAGGGGATTGACGTATAGGGTGAGGTGGTCCTTCGGCGGTTCCCGTAAAGCCTACGGGGATTTTTTCTGACGGTGACATGTTTCTCACTAAAAGGTGATATAGGGGGCGGTAAGGTTGGGCATTTTCTTTTCGACTGTCATATTCATTTTAACGTACTTTTCTGTTTTTCATGTGCTGTCACGCACCTTACCCCCAGTCTTGGGGAGAGAAGGTGTATGATGATGATAGATTTAATTTGATCGTATATTAATAATATATAATAATAATAAATAAATACATAATAATAATAATAATCAGAATTACATTCGAATTAATGAAAATATGAATGAACATGTGACTTTGGAGTTTGAGTGTGAAAGCAGTAGTGTATTCGTGGTGTCTGGTAATATTAGGCGAGCGAGTAAAAGTATAGATAATTTTAACAAGAGGAGAAGAAATTTATATTTTTTGTTTGGTTGCGCGCGGTTGCTTTTGATCCTGACGCGCGCACGGATATTCTGGACTGTGTACATTATTTATATAAACAGAGAATAAATGAAAGTACATCGAGATGGTTTGATCATGTGGAAAGGATGGATGATAGTTGGTGGTTGAATATAGTGGGTGAGTGTGGCTGGGATATTGTTGTTTGGGACTGGCTGGGAGACCCTGATTGGGTTGGGGGTTGTATGTATAAGTGGGAGTTTGAGTTATGTAAAGATATATGCTACGTGGTATGTAGAGGGAGGGAAGTGAGTTGAGTGAGGGTTTTATATTTCAGGAGAGGCGAGGAGAGGAAATGGGGTGCAATGATATGTATGAATGAGCTGGAGGTTTATAGGTAGGTATAGAGGGAGATTGAGTTGCCCACCTATGTGGAGCCATAGAGAATTGAGACTCCCTACT